>PVJA010020028.1:26058-37567 GCA_004027025.1 Myocastor coypus | reverse complement strand
CTGCATAGCGAGACCCTGTCTCAAAAAGACAAAAAAAAAAAAAAAAAAAAAAAAAAAAAGAAAAAGAGCGACAGAGAGACAGACTCAAGCTGTAGCTGTTGCTCTCTGCTGCCCTGTTTGGTTGGCTACCTCTGCCACTGTTTTGTTGCTGTTCCAACCTCATGAACTGGATGCTGTCTGTCGTGCTCCACTCAGCCTTGGGCCAGCCAAATATGTACTGAAACCTACAGTAACTATGAGCTTAAAAACCTTTTCTTCCTTCATTTTGAGTGTTGGGTATTTGTCCCAGCAATGAGTAAAAAGTAACTAAGACAATGCCTTAGTTGCTTTTCTCCTATTGCTGGAACAAACACCCAACATTCAAATTATGGAGGGAAAAGTTTATTTAACTCACAGTTTCTGGAGGTTTCAGTCCATACTCTGCTGGCTTCAAGACAGAGCGGTGGATGGCAGAAAATAAGCTTTCATGGTGGTGGGCAAAGAGCAAGAGAGAGTGAAGGGAAAGGTAGCAGCAGCTCAAGCAGCTATCTTCTCTTCCTTCCTTACATTGAAATGCAAATCACCTGCCACAGGTGAGGTGCAGCACCAGCACCCACAATAATCAATTACAAATTCTCAAAATTGCCCCATGATTGTATCAGGCTTTGAGGGGACACCTACGCACAAACTGTAATAAATGGTGAACCTGAATCCAAGATACCTGGCTTTTCTCCCCAACAAGAGTGGATTTTCTTTACAGCTTCCTCTTCATAAACATAGCCTACATAGTCCAACTGAAAATAGTGCCAAGGAGAACATTTTTTGACCTATTGAGTTCGTTCTATAGTATGCAATTTAAATAACATGGAATTTCTGACTCAATAGTTGATTGAAGAGTGGCAGAGGGACATACAATAACTTACTAGGTGGTAGATGAGCACATGGAAAATTTATGTAACTGAACACAGTGATATGGAGTTACCACAGGAAAGCTGTCTTTTATTCTAAGTTTTAGTTAAAACAATGATATTGAAACACTACCTAACCAATTAGCTCTTTGGATTATTTTAATTTCTAAAATCAGGATGTTTAGTTAGCAGATACCCACAAGAATTAATGTATAATTGTTTTGCATACAACAGCAAAATGATCAGTAAAATAGTTACACAAATCAGAGGAACATATAAATGATAAGCCAGAAATGTATTCACTGGTTTTGCTGGTTTTACTTAAGATGATAGCATCTTAGAATAGATTATTTGCTAAACATTTAGGTTTACTGACAGGCAGAGTTAATGTTTAATTGCTTAATCAAACTTGCATGCCTATATCTGATAATCAGAGCAACAAAACTGAAGGCAATAATACATGATACAATGATCATTATTAATTTTCTGTTTGTCTTGAAATTCTGAGTCATCTTTGTAAGTCTATTGTTGCTTTGTTTTGTCTTTGTTCTTGTTATCTGTTGTTTATTTCTCTTTGAAATAAAAAATAAAAAGAATGGATTATTTAAAGAAAGAAAATTAAGCTAACAAGCAACATTCAAGAAAAAAAAATAAGTTTCAATGACTAATGAAAACCTCAAAAGAAGAAAGAAATCTGATAAATGAAGTGGTTATGCTCTTCATTGTAGACAATTTTAACTCATTGAAAAGACATGAATAAGAAAGGGGAGAAATATTAAAGTAATTTTTATCAGAAAGGAAATATGTGTAAAACAGAAATAAAGTGAGCATGGCCAGAAAAATAGTGTATATTGTGCTAGAATCATTTGAAGATACACAATTAATTCAGGAGACCAAAAGCAGTATGATAAAATAGCACCTTCTTCATTTCTTTGAAAGTTAGAATTAAGTAAAAAAAAAAATATAATTTTAGTTGAAAGAATGAAACCAAGTCATATTCTTAGCTGAATCATTTGGATAAAGCTTATTTATTTGGTACATGTAATGTGAACATACTCCACAAAACAACCATTTTGTCCGCTAAGAGCTAGCAACACCTTATAGAATCATCTGGGTTTTCCCTCTAAGCAAATCATTAAATAATGTCGTAATTGTATGGGCTTAGGTTATATGAAGATGTGATGAGTTAGACAGTTCTCAGGTTCTATTGATTATTATCTCAAATATGATCACAGTCAGAGTAGAGAAAGAGTAATAAGGCTGAATTTCAACACAGATTTCTCCTATTCCACTGTCTCATGAAAGAAAACCTAAGCACTAAGGAGGAAAACACTTTTCACTGAAAGATTTTGTGTATCAACTTTGCCTGTGATCACTTTTAGTATCTTCTGGCCAAGATAAATCTTGCTAGGCTACCTGGTATGGATTGCATCTACGAATATCAGTGAGTTTTACATATTCTGTGTATTCAATAATAAATATTATTACTATTATTATTGAAATTTAAATCTTAAAAGTTTTGTCAGTTTCTTTAAAATTATATACTTCCAATAGTACTACTGAGTTGTTTAAGTGGATTTGCTGTTTGATATTTTGATTTGTTGTTGCTTTCTGGTTAACATATTGGTTTTGAAACTTTTTCCCTTATAGGAACTACTCCTTAACATCATTGAGACTTCTCTAACATAATAATTTATTGCTTTAATATATTGATCAATTCTACCTAACAGTAGAGTGAATTTTGTGTTCTGTTATGAATATTGTATATTCATTATAGCTGTACATTTTTCTCTCAAATTTTCCTGTCAATTTTATTTTTAGGAAGTTATTAATTTATATTTAACATTATTTTCATTAGAGTCTTAACAAATGTTATTTTGTTATATAATCTAATGAAGCTTCTGACTTACTTTCTCTTCAGTCATTGAACTATATATTTATTGATTGGATCTCTAATTATTTTAAAGTGTAAGGTCTAATTATTTGTGAAGAAAAACATCCATTTTTCTGTTGTTACAGTAAGCTAAATTGGTGCCACAGGGCTATTTCTCCATATATTCTCTTGTTAAAATACAAGTTTCAGAATGTTCACTATCTACTCTTTCAGAAATGTACTTAGCTGCTGTACTTTAATTTTTTCCACCTAAAATTGATTGCAAAAAAAAAAAAAAAAAGAAAAAGCCTAAAAGGCATAAATACTTGTACTTGAAAATCACTACAGAAAATATTTCCCTCGTAACCATTAATGTAGAAGAAAAAACACATTCTGTCCTTTTTTAAAATTAAATTTCAAACTTCCAAAACCAAATAATCTATGGGACCAGCAAGATAGTTCAGTGGAATAAATGCCTCCCTGGCAAGCACATGGTCCTGAGTTTCATCCCTGGCATTATCAAAAACAATTATACTCAATACAAAGGATTTATACTCAAAAAGAATTTTACTCTCAATAATATGAATAGTTTAATAATAGCTACAGAATAGTAGTAGGATATTATTTATTAGGCTCTTAATTCTCATCTTGATAGTTCAGAATTATTATCATTTATGCCTCATGAAAATAATGCTCAAAGAGTTAAAACAATTTTTCAAGATCACAAGGAAATCCAAGCATTTCCAAGCCTCAACTGAAGATATTAAACAATATTTACACTGAGTCACTCATGTTAACTCTCATTAGTGAAAGGAAGATTAGAGTGCATTCTTTTTTTTTTTTTTTTTTTTTTTTTTTTTTTTTTTTTTTTTTTGTCTTTTTGAGACAGGGTCTCGCTATGCAGTTGAGGCTGGCCTTGAGCTCACTTTTGTAGCCCAGGCTGGTCTCGAACTCGCACCAATCTTCCTGCCTCAGCCTCCCGAGTGCTGGGATTACAGGCGTGAGCCACCACGCCTGGCTTAGAGTGCATTCTTGTCTCATTACTTTTTACTCATTGCTGGAGCAAAATACCTTGCACACAAAATTAAGGAAAGAAAGTTTTATTAGCTCACAGGTTGTGGAGGTTTCAGTGTTTACTTGGCTGGCTCCCAGGCAAAGTGGCACATGACAAAGGGCTGCAGTTCATGGCAGCAGAAAGCAGTGAAGAACAGAAGGAGGGGAGCATTGGTGGCCTCTGGCCAGCCTCTCTCTCCTCCTTCCATATAATCAAGCTACCTTGGATTTGGGGGTGCAGAGCCCTCTGCTTGCATAGGGTGAGCCTGTTTACAATGTCCTGGCTGTCTGCTGAGTCACTTAATTAAATTTTCTGCTGAGTCACTTAATTAAATTTCTCAAGTTGACACAGTGTATCACCTAGAATAGGTCTAAATTCACTTTAGTTGGAACTCTTTCTAAGTGTACTGAGTATATTAAATACAACTAATTTTTCTCAACTTCAAGTGGAAGTTACTGAGGCTCCATATTCCAGCATAAAAAAATGGTACTTGGAAATATTTTGTACATAAACACACATATAAGACTGGATGTGGTGATACGTACCTGTAGTCCCAGTACTTGGAAGATGGAAAACAGGAAGATCATTATGAGTCGGATTTGTGTAGTGAAACTCTGTAGACCCTGTACCAAATACATTAAAAAATAAAAATAAACACACATACACATGAACACACATACCTCAAGAGAAAAAGGTAATAATCACTATTGGTGTAACTATGTACCTTACAATACAAAGCCAAAGATTTAGTAGGGTCTCAAGAATGTTACTAATGCCTATAGAAGCCCAGGAATTACGGACCAAAAGCAGGATGAATGAGGTATGGAGTCTCTCTGCCATTCTTATTCCACTTGAAAAGTCACTCTATCAAAACTCACCACTGAAAGGGAATTATGCAATTTTCACTTTACACTCCAATAATAAAATGAACATTCTAGACCAGAAAGTCACTCCACTGAACCCACACTACAACAAAAGGGTACTAAACATAGGTCAGATCACAGAAAGCTGCTATATTTGTGAGTCAAGATAACATTTAAATTTTATGTTATTCTTTTCAAATTTTGACTAATTTTGCGTGTTTGTGTCTGGTAATCTGAACAACTAATTTGAAGACAAAAATATACAAAATTACAACCGCTGTTTAATTCTCATTATTTTATATAGTGAAGCTCTGTGCTGTTCCTAATAGCTTTCTGTTTTCTTATTTTGTTAAGTGCATGTTGTTATCAAAAGCATTGCAAGTGAAACAAAATTTCATTAAACAAAGGAATACAAATTCGGTAACATTTCCTGTATCACATAGTGTTATCCTCTAAGTAGTTGTCTAGGTTATCAAACTTCAAAATTGGTTAAAAGACAAAAAACACCAACTAAAAGTTATATGAAATTAAAAGGTGAAAGAAATAAGATTTTTTTTAAAAAAATGTAAGCATGAACAGCTCCTTTCACAGGACCAGCAGATATCAGCAGTACAATTATCCGAGCTATTCTGGGATATAATTATTCTAACCATGCTGAATATATACATAAATATATATTTCCCCTTCTGCCTTTTCTCCTTTTCTTCATCCCAGTTTTTCCTTCCCATTCTTTCCCTTTCACAGTAATTATTGTATCTTGATTTTATTTACTCATTTAGGTTCTGCTACTAGCAAGACACTAGGACTCTCTACAAGAACTAAAACAAAAGGTCAGAAAAGGATAAAAGGATAAATGAATGTATCATGCATAAAATATATAAAATAGGATGTGTTTGGTGAAGTAAGCTAACAACTGGAAGAACACTTACAAATTAAATTCCCAATGACATTAAACAAAAAAGGAAAATAAATGGACTACCTATTACAAAAGGAGAATGAAACCGGAAAGAGAAGAAAATAAGTGTGAAATATGGATGAAAACTATGAGTTACAAAATTTAGCTATACACACCACATAAAAGATACTTTAAAAAAAAAAAAAAACTTCAAAAACCATTTGCTAGAGGTATCCTCTAAGGTGGCCTCTGACTTTTCCTCCTGTGTGGGTTTTTGTTTGGTGATTCCTGTTTAATATTTTAGCAGAGATAACAAAGAGTCATTTTGAAGGTTGCTTGAATCCTCCTGTGGCCCGAGCTTCAAGCCCATCTCCTAACCTGAAGATCACTAGCTAGAAGGGAAGCCAGCTACCAGGGCGTAAGCCGCAGGATGGAGAAGCCCACACAGCAACACATCCAGGGAGCAATGCAGGCAGCTGCTGGGGAGGAAGTGAACCTTGCCCCTGACCTGACATTGAGCAGAGCTATAGATTTCCTATAGTCAGGTCTCTAAATGACCCCTACCCTCAAAAGAACATATTTCTGTGATTCCTGATCACAAAATGCATGAAAAAAGTGCAAATTACAACCTCCAATTTTGGCTATTAATTGGCAATAGGAGGCCGATTAACATACTCGTGTGTTCTCAGTGCTCTGGAGGCTGAGGCAGGAGGATTACTGTGAGTTCAAGACCAGCTTGAACTACATAGTGAAACCCTTTCTCAAAAAGATGGTAATTAATTAATTAAGATGGAGAAAGACAAAGCAAAAAAGATGTGAAGTATCCAGGAGCAGAAGCATTAAGAAATTTAATTATTTTAAAAATATAAGATTTGAAGACTGGGTATGATGGCATACACCTGTAATCGCAGCTGGAAACTTGAGAAGCTGTAAGCAGGTGGATCACTGTGAGTTCATTCTAGGAGTGAGACCCTGAGCACCCTGTAGATCCTTCCCTAAAATATAATCTATACGATTTAAGAAAGGAGAAAAATGTGTCGGTAGTGCTAAGGTTTGACTCTTGACTGTGAAATAAACTTACACTAAAATGTAAATGCAAGCTATCATCCCATAATTAAATGAAGGACAGTAGCAAAAGAGGTGGAGCAGACTGTGGTGTTCTCTAGTTCACTCAAACAAAAAAGATACAGCACACCTAAGCAGTGTTTGGGCCATTGACCTGTCAGCTGGCTTTACAAAGTCTTCACACCAAAGCTCACATCAGCGGAGATACTATGCAGAGAGGAACTGAATGGCAGGGACTTCTGTTCTCCCGCCAAATCCAGACACCACACTGTAAACACTGGACAGCTCTACACCAATTTAGATACATTTCGTCTAGTTGGAAACTATTTCAATCGCTTATCATTTAGATGCTCTCATTCAGAAGCATTCTGAATATTAAAGGAGAAATTCTCCTTATTATCTGTACTGATTTGTTATTTTTTTTAGCATATTTCATTGGGCATAGCTCCAACGTACAGGTACAATATTTTACCTTACATAACAACTTTAAAGGCTTTTTTCTGAACTTATTTTTAAAATTTAATGCACTTTGGGCCAGTGTAGCAATAATATTAATTTTTGTATAGTTTTTCACTGTTCAGATCTTGCTACTACACAAAAATGACTTCTAAAATCATGAAAAACATCACCTTTCTAGAAAAATATTGCCACAACTTGTAATCCCTGAAAGAAATTCTGAGCTATAAGAAATTCTTAATCTCATAACGGAATTGCAAAGTGATGTTTTTCCCCCAATTTTTTTTTCTTTTTTTTGTGGGACTGGGGTTCAAACTCACGACCTTGCACTTGCCCAGCAGGCACTTGTGCCTCGGAGCCATCTCCCCAGCTCCCTTCCCCCAAATTTTTAAGTAAACCGTTTTGTACAAAATAATCAAATTTGGATTGTGTTTCAATATTTCTTCATGAAAGTCTGCTATTGGTGAGCATTGAGGAGTCATACTAAAATTTCAACTTACAAATATCAATAAATTAATGGTAATCTACAATTTAATTGCATTCTGGTGGGGGATGTACAGTGACATATTATGATGAGCTATTATTTAGAGTAGGAGAGAAAGATGCACGCGCATTTTCAGACCAGTTTCTCCTGTGTGCACAGGGCTCACATTCACTCCAGGTAGCATTTTTTTCTAGAATAAACACAGAAACAGAGAGGCAACCTTCAATAATAGGGGTACTTTGCAATGAGTTTTGCTCTTGATCTGAGAGCAGCACGCACAACTGTATTTGGCTCAGGTGGACTCCTGTGTTAAAGTAAGTGAAGGAGCGTAGTGCTATAGATTTTATGGGAGGACGGGTTCTTTCTTCAGTTTCAAGGGTTCTCACATCATCAACTCATTAAAATATGTGTATATTCTCAGGGAAAACTAGGAGATCTGCTTGATTGCTAAATCATAAAACAATTTCTGCCTATCTTTGGGTCTTTCCTTTTGATTTTCATTTGATATTAGTTTATCTGCTGTTATGGTGTGTGTCTAGTTGTCCTCGCCAAAACTTCATGTGATTATGGGATGGGAACTTACAGAGTTTGAGACTGACTCATAGTCCATAGTGATTAAGTGTTTTAGTACTGATAGGATTATGGGTCTTAGTACTACTGGGATTATTGGTGTAACTGTTATACCCAGGCTGAGGAGGGCATTGGTTTTAGGTCTTTATTATGTTTATATAAATTATAAGAGATTAATATTACTGTGTTCATAAATGGTAAGGCAGAACACTGTGGTATTTATCCATAGATAGCTACTATGGGCCAGCTACACCATATGTCTCCATGATCTGGCAGTGAAAGAAACATAGCCTCCCCCAGGAAAGAGCTGTTTTTTGTCTGGGGTTCATTGAAGAAGAAAGCAAGCAAGGCACTATAAAACTTAACGTTAGCAGGAAATAATCTTAACGAAAAAATCAGGAGACAGAGCCCAAGCATAGGACACAAATTCAGAGACAATGCTGAAAGCATTTAGGCTGTACCTAAATGGTGTCCTATTTTAACCACTAGCAGGCAATGTCAAAGAATGACAAATGAAGAGCATCTTTGACCTTGAAAGTCATGAAATGTTTGCAGCAAAAAAAAGAAAAAAAGTTCTGAAACATGCAGGGGGTGTGGAAGGAGCGTGGATGAAGAGGAAAATGTAGGAGGCACAGAAGCCAAGGGTGAATAACATTCTTTGGCATGTGTGAAAATTTGGATATCAGTCAAAGTGTAATACATTATTGGAGGCTTTGGAGTAGGTGAGGTAATGACAAAATCTGATTTACCTTGCAAAGTAAATCTTTATCTGGCTTTTGCCTGGGATAAAGTAAAAGCAAATTGGAAGATGTTCTCCAGTTTTTTGTACAAATAAAACACTTATATTTGAACTCTCCATTGATTCTAAAATTGTTTGAAAACAATTTAAAAATTAATTTTCTATAACTACTCTGAAAACATTTTCTATTGTATTATAGAATTTAATATAAGAATTATATTTTGATAGTAAGTATCAGAGGTTTTAAGGTTAGACTAACCTTGAAGTGAAATATAACTTGCTCTCTGTCTAGCTGTGTGATTTGATTTATTTTTATTTACTTATTTATTTTTGTCTTTTTGAGACAGGGTCTAGCTATACAGTTCAGGCTGGCCTTGAGTTCACTTTGGTAGCCCAGGCTGTTCTCGAACTCATAGCAATCCTCGTGCCTCAGCCTCCCAAGTGCTGGGATTATAGATGTGCACGAACACAGCCGGCTTAACTGTGTGACTTTGGAAATGTTATTTGTAATTTTCAAGAATTCATTACTGGACCTAAAAATTAGAATACTAATTGCCTTTATATATTTTTCTGTGCGGACTAGAGATTACATTTAGCAAGGAATCCATAAAAGTTATTTATTGTTATTGTATGTTGGACAATAAGAAAAGAAATAACAAAAAACCGTGAACTTAATTTCATCGATCATTTTTGATTACATCCAGAAATCCACACTTCCCAATTATGGTAATGTGTGAATAGCCAGGCCAGGATGCAGTATCATAATAACTGTACAAATATTAATATCTAAGTTTTTCCTCTGGTTACCTCCTATGTTAGAAAAGAAAAGAAAAGAAAGAAGGAAGGAAGGAAGGAAGGAAGGAAGGAAGAAAGAAAGAAAGAAAGAAAGAAAGAAAGAAAGAAAGAAAGAAAGAAAGAAAGAAAGAAAAAGAAAGAGAAAAAGAAAAAGAATTCTATGCTTTCCTTTCCAGAGGAAACATTCAAAGATAATAAAATCACCTTTCTCACCCTTGCAACAGACTAATGAATCCTTCCATCAGGTAATTCAGGATAGTTAAAATCCAAAGTTATTTTCTGGCGAATTAATCATTTAATCGAGGCAAAATTGTATAATTTGGCATCAATTATCCAGTTAATCACCTTCATTTTGCACTTTATTTTCCCATGTTGATGTGAATTTGTCCTTGCTCTCCATAATCTTGCTTTCCTTTGTTCTGCATTGCATGGAAGCTCAAGAAAGCGACCACAGTTTTCTGTAACTTTGTAACTTTCCATGTCATTCATTTTTCCCTATGGATCTAATCAAGCTTAAGCTCACTTGTGTTCATTTGTTTTCTGTTTGATACTAGCAACTCTGAAGATACAGTCTTGTTTTTTAGAATAGGGTGCTTACACAACATTATTGATGCAGAAGTACATACCAAACAGGAGAGAGAAGAGACAGAGAGAGAGAAGACAAAACGCAAGAAAGGAAGCCTTCCGAAGAGAATGTAGAACAGCAAGTGAGCATATGCGATAACTTTTCTGCTTCAAATATGGTAGGGGACAAACAGAAGAAGATAAAGCCAACTGGATCAGATATATCTAGGCATTTGAGGTTGGAATCAATTTTGCAATATACCTCATATTAAGTATCTTCAAATAATATTAGTAATCAGTTAATTCAGAAATATATTTTCCGAGTTTTCCTGTATAAATTATACTTAATGTCATTAGTAAAGGCACGATTTTTATTACCTATGTGTATGTATATGTATTGTAGTGATATAGAGATAAGATTGAAGACCACTTGGTGTCCCTAGAAGTGCTCTGCTATAGACAGAACCCAGGGAGGACTGCCTTTTGTTGCTCGGGAGTCTCAGGAAGCTGAGGCCTAAAGCTTTGGGTGACAGCTCTTTCTGTGGGTGCCCTGTCCTTAAATTATAGACAGGGCCCAGGGAGGACTGCCTTGTGTTGTCTGAGATTCCCAAAAAGCCGGGGCTCAAGGTTGCAGATGACGGTTCTTCCCATGGGTGCCCTGTTCTTTGTTTACATGACACCAACGGTTGCCTCCTCCCCTGCTTAAAGTATTATTTGTTAGCATTTGCGTGAGCTACGTGTCTGGAAACATAAGTGTGAGCTATGTGTCTGGAAACATAAGCCATTATTTTAATGCTAAATAAAAAGAAGAGCCTTCTGAGGCTCTGGGCTCACTGAGGAAGAGGAATCTCAGTGAGTCCTGTGAAACTACATTCATTGGGTCTTCTCATCGTTTCTTTCGGCACTGGATCAAGAACATACAACATATGTGTGCCTATAACTCACAATTAAAGAAATGAATTCATAGGGGTTTAATATTTTGAGTCTGTATTTGATTGGCTCACTGTATGCACAATATTATTCAAATGAGCATGATTAATGGATGGTCAAATAGGTATTTCTTGAGGTCTATAAGATTCATGCTTTAGAAAGTGTTATAAAAAGCCGGGCGTGGTGGCGCACGCCTGTAATCCCAGTATTCGGGAGGCTGAGGCAGGAGGATTGGTGCGAGTTCGAGACCAGTCTGGGCTACGGAAGTGAGCTCAAGGCCAGCCTGAACTGCATAGTGAGACCCTGTCTCAAAAAGACAAAAAAAAAAAAAAAA
>PVJA010020028.1:0-25958 GCA_004027025.1 Myocastor coypus | reverse complement strand
GCAAAGAGCTAATTTATTGTTGTTCGGTTACACCTGATCACTTTCCACATATGGCTAGGGAGAAGCTTCTCCTAAAGTTGCTTCCAGTGCTGTAGCTCATGCCAGTCTTGACAAACTCAATAGCTAGGCTACAAAGGGAGGACTGACTAGTTGCCGAAACTATTTTTTAGGGATATTTTTCATTTAACATAGCGGAAGTTGGTGCTAATAAAAGAATTACAAGACTATATGTAGGGAATATGTAGAGAATGTGTAACTGGAATGGAAATCCACCAGTTAATTATTTGAATGAAATAAAACTACATAGTTCGTGGTATGAGAGATCGATACACTGCTACCAAAAGAGATAGCTGCTATTGAAATGCGGCCTATATTTTCTTTAGCAAGGCAAACTGGCAGATATTCTACATTCTGAAAAATGAACTCAAATCAAAGCAGAGTTGTCCTCCTTGTTTAGATCAGGGAAAGAAAGAAATGTAAATCTCCGCATGGGTCTGGGTTGTTAGGTAGTGAAGACCAGGATGACTGAAAGACTCAGATCAATCATGCTGTGACCCACTGGAATTGTGCTTCCCACGCCAGAGAAAGGGCACAGTTGATCTCATTATCAGGCTTTGCTGCAGAAGGAGGCTGAATTGTGAAGTAAACTCATGATGACTCTCTGCCTCTCTCCACGGAGAGATTTGCATGAAAAAAAACACCCTCATCCCTGGTCTTGTCACTGTTCATCTTGCTGGTGTCAGCAGATAAAACATGGGCTGTATGTTTCAAAATAATAAGCTTCTGATTTACTTCTACTTTTGCTAGGAATCTGTGTTGCCTTAAATTAGAAAGAGAAATGGACATACATCTAAACGAAGTAACTTCAATTAAAAATTACATTAAGCTTAAAACTTTCAGCTGAGCTTATGAAGTTGAATTTTGGCGATACACCTATACTTTTAGTCTGCAAAATGAAGTTAGCTTCTCCAGAAGAGATGATTAATGATAATATTACTCTATAACCTAGGTACATCAGTTTAACATCACTGTCCTGAATATCAAATGCCTTAGACTTAACATGGAACCAGTATTTTCCATCAATCATTGATATTCTATTAAATCCCTATAGAAAGGGACTTAAGAAAAAAACCTGCTACACTTTTTTTACAGAGAAATTTAGAAATCTAAGCACATACACAATTGTAGCAGGTCAGTCTTATGGTATTTTTCCTTGTCTCCTATTCTCTTTCATTATCCTTTTTTTATTTTCCTTTAAAACAAAGGTTTACTTGAGAGAGTGTGTAGCAATAATTGACATTACCCTAGAAGCAGCACACATCTAAAAGACCAGAACCACAAGCATTCCAAGCTTGGTTTTAGTCTTACTTACACATTGCTGCGCTGTCAAAAACCTGTTGGAGATACTTAAGACCATTGTCTAATTCATCCTGTGTATGTAAATGTGTGGTTTTGCACCTGTCATGTTTCCTAACTTTTCTGCTTGTTGTCTCTTCAATTTTTAATTCTTAAGTTTTTAATTTCCTTGATTTAGCAAAGCTTATGGTTTTTCTTTGATTTACTCTTGCCTAATCAATTACATAGAAATGAATGAAGTCATTAAGTTAATTTCTTAAAAGCTTAACCGTCTATTTCAAAAGCTTTAGATGTGTTGCCTGATTTAGCAATAGTTTCTCATTTGTAACAAAGTAAATAGGTTTGCAAGCCATTGCTCCTAACTTGTGAAAAAAACTATTATTTCATCATACTTTTGGCACTTATGCCCTACATTTAAATACGTATTCCTCAGAATAATGTTTCCCTTAGAATACACCTCTACCCCTTAACCATTCCTTTCTGATATTGCACATTCAGGAAGAAAATTCAAATTTGCTCTACTCCAAGCATAGCTGAGAAAGTGCTCAATTACAGAAAAGAACAAACAGTGACTGAGATGCACGGTCACTGTAATTTACTAGTGATTACCTTGAAAATGAATTTGCGACTACTTGACAAGTGATTTCCTAAAGTTGCATTTTTCTAAATGTTAAGGAATTTTTCTCCTTAAGAATCATTTGGCAGTTGGTCTTTGCTATCATATTTGCAGTAAATTACATGTTTCATTTGACAACATTTGTTTATCAAAGGAAGTTGAGCGTTCCATTAAAACCCTTTCCTCTCTGTATTTTTATTTAAGTGGGGCTCCTATCACTTGTTTCCAATGTGGTTGCTTTTTTGGTAGGAAGTATGAGAATAAGGGCTTTTTCATTTCTGTATGCACATAAAATAAGCATGGTTCCTTATGCAACATAATTAGCTATTTCAACACTAAGCAGGAAGTAAGAGCAAAACAATTGTAGGTACACTGTGCTTCTTCCAGTGAAAGGATTGTATAACTTTCAAAAAGATGATTTAGTAGGATATGTAACAGACTGTCTTATAACAACAGAAAGACTTGGACTAGCACAAGAGAAAAAAGGCAGCTACATAAAAAGTGCCATGAAAAGTAAGGAAAGCAAATGCATGTAACATTTGCCTTTCTTTGGTGTCAGTATCATGTGAGAACACCTTTAATGGTCTTTCTCCAACAGATAAAGCTTAGCTCTTCTATCACAAGCATATAGGTACATGGGAAGTCTGTACCTAAATCACAATAAGCAACACTGAGTGCGACTGTCCTAAGAGTTGTTGCAAAATAAAGCCCAATGAAGACTAGAATGCTTGAGGATTAGAAGAAGAATAAAATAACCTTCGAGGAACAGCACTAGTGGCAATGCCATGTTGGTCCAGAAAGAAGCTCGAAGGTGATGTGATTGGTGAAGTGGAGACTCTCCCATTAAGAAAAGAGAATAAAAACTAACGAAACAGCCGGGCGTGGTGGCGCACACCTGTAATCCCAGCACTCGGGAGGCTGAGGCAGGAGGATCGGTGCAAGTTCGAGACCAGCCTGGGCTACAAAGGTGAGCTCAGGACCAGCCTCAACTGCATAGCGAGACCCTGTCTCAAAAAGACAAAAAAAAAAAAAAAAGTAACGAAACAAAGCAAAACAAAACAAAACAAAAAAAGGAATCAAAGGCATTAAAAGAAGTTTTATTTCTTTCATTACTTTGTACAAAACTTATTGGAATATTTCATATAAGAGTGAACCACTCCGGGCCAGCAAGATAGCTCAGGGGACTATGCACTTGCTTAGGCAAGATCAGGGACTTGGTTTGATCGCCAACACTGAGCCTGCTCTGCCCCAGGGAACGCTGAGCTGGCCACGAAGTCCAGGCTTGGCAGTGTACACCTATAATCCTGGTGCTGGGAAGCTGAAAACAGGAACATCACTATGAGTCCAAGCTGCATAAGAAGACCTTGTATCAAATACATTAGAAAAGAAAAAAGAAATGAGTTTTTCCATTTCCTCTCTTCCTTTCTTTCCACAAAGCTTGGGTACAACACTTTGAAATTCTGTTGCAAAACTGTTTACCATTATCATGACATGCACAACAGTACTATTCATTCAGCTTGATCATAAGCTATTCTCTGTTCTGAAAGGAACAACACATGCCCAATAGTTAAACATGAAATAATAATAACAAAGTAATATTTGGGTATTGTAATGCCAACAAATCTTAAGTTTTTGTGGGTCTAGTCATTTTTTCCAGTCATTCCTTAAGAATCACAAATGAAATTCTGGCCAACACTCAAGTGTGTGGTTTGTCTCATAAAGGCTTTCAAGACTTCATACTTTATTATCACTCCATTAATATGAATCAAACCTTTCAGTGGTAAATCCTTACATAAGTGTGATACTCATTTTACAAGTGGCTATCTACAGTGTATACCAAAACAACTTTATAGTCTTCACTCTGAATGGCTTTGGGATTAAAGAAAAGTATTTGGAAAATATTGGAAAGGAACAAATTCAAATTTGTATGGATTAAAAGATTATTTTATTTATCCATAAATTGACTATCTCTAAATTGCTCAAATTGTTTTAATTTCTTAGATCAGTATTAAGTTTTTTTAAAGATGATAAATAATACCTTTCCATAAACAGGAACAACCTCAAGCCATTAAATTTATAACATTAAATATAATATTATGCAAATTTCTAAGAGGATTTGTTAATTATGATTTCAGTATGGGATAACAATTTAGAATCAGATATACAATGAATTAACTTAATTTAGAATGGAGGCAACAAGCAAAGAAAATCTTTGCATTATTCTTTATGAAATGATAACAATTTGTTCATCTTGTTGGACAGTAGGGATAGTTACATTATATCATGTATGTACTCATATGACCCACTGTAGTAGGTATTACTAAATAATAGATTTTTAAACGTATAATTTTGTTGTACTTTTATAAAGTGTGTTTCTACCCCTAAACTAATTCAGAGTCTCCCTACATAAGTAGAAATCTTCCATATTATTATTAATTTTCTGCTGCTATTTCTGAACTCCTTACCAATTCCAGTGTTATACTAAATTTCAGTGTTACAGATATACATATATAATAATAAAGAAAACATTCATGAAGAGTTATGTGCCAGCAATGTTCTAAAAATAATATAATTTCTTATTCAAAAATGTGTCCCTGACCCATTTCACAGATGAGGGAAACAGAACAAAGTGCAGAACATGCTCTGAATCATTTTCCAGGAATTCAGCTCAAACATAAAAGCTCTAGAGTATAGTCTTTTAGTCACAATTGTCTATGTATTGCTTCTCATCCTTATAACTTTTCTGATTTCTTTTTTCAAACATTTACATGGCACCATATTATTAAAACAGTAATTTTCTGGTTAAGTGGCATATCTGTCAGAATCCGAGGAACCAAGAAATGGTTCCCTAGAAATGTCACTGATTATGACTGTGAAGTGTACAACACTGTTAAACAAAGCTTGAATGTTTTCTAAGTATGCTATTGATACACAGATCTTTATCTTCACAGCCTGCGTGGGGCTTTCCTTTTCCTTAATGCACTAAGCATTTCTGTAACAAAGCTGTTAATACAATTAAATAACATTAGTTTAATGTTTTCATACATACCATTTTCCCTCTAATAACTTTTAGGTTGACTTGATTTTTTTTTTGGTAGTATTACAATCAAAGGATAAGGTAAGATATATAATTTTATTTGTATCAAAAACAGTAAGTTTTAGACATAACATGTTCGTATCAGAAGTGCACAGCATGAAAGAACAACTATAAGTATGGAATGTGTCAGTATGGCTTCTTACTTTTCTAATAGCCTTGTATAAAATAGGAATGAAATGAATTGGCATATTTCACTTAGATTGATGCTTTAATGAATTTTTCCCAGATTTTTAATATTGAGTAAGTCTTATGCTGTCAAATTATACAATTTGTCCTTTGAAATCCATATGGAAGTATTGACTCATATAGCCACATGGGCAACGATTCTAGATGCAGCATGTATTAAATACCTTCAGTAGAGAAATGAAAGCACAACTTTAATTTTTCATAATACTTTTTCTGCTAGTGTAAGAATTCATGGAGATACATGAGAAATAAATTCCTTCTCTATTAAAAGCTCTGCTTATTTAATCTGTTTTAGGTGACTCTAGTGCCCAGTATATTGGAGTCACTCAATATTATTGATATTTGAGTAAGAATTTTAAAAGACTTCATAAATTTTTGTGTGCATCTTCATTCTTTTTATTATTATTCACAGTTGGAAGACAAGTAAATATATTTACCTCTGAAATGTGAGCATGTGAGACAACCTTACCTATAAGATGACAGGTCTGGCCAGTGCCAACTGAAGATAGAACAAATGTACCTGTGCCTGACTATTTTCTACTCTTATCCTGAAAATGCCCCTTTTTTGTTTAGCTGGTCTGGTTTATTTCATTTTACTTAATGAATATAGAGTCACTAATATATTTCTGCAACAACAAAAGTAAACACCAAGATATCTAGTTCTTAAATGCACTCAAGTTCTGTGCTCAAGTTACAAACTTAGAGGAATAAGTCTAAGCTGAGATCTTCCATGTGGTCCCATCCAGAAGTTTTCTAAACAAAAATATTCCTGCAGTGCTTTGCCCTGGAAAGCCAACCCTTGATTGTTCAATGAGTGAGTATGAGTTTGCTAGAGCACATAGACTATGTTTATATTCAGATTTCCTAATTACTATCTCTAAGCTCTTCTGCCAGTTCTATACCTTTTTGTTTCATTTTCCTTAACATTCAGATGGATGCAACATCTTCTGGTTTGTATTAATCAGTGCACATGTCTGAGTGTGCCTAGTAAATTCCTTATACTGGATTATGCCCAGAAACCGTCTCTGATCAAGTGATAAGCACCACTTGCCTAGAATATGGCAATAATTTCTGCTTCCCACCATGCCCACAGACAGTCTGTTACTGAAAAGGCAGAGTGATGCAGAAACATGGAAGGTTTCTCACAGCTTCTCACCTCAGAACTTCGGGGAAGCACGTGTCCTTGAAATGCCACCCCCCTCCCACCGCCTTTCACATGGCCTGTCTGCTGTACCCACACAACGTACTGCGGAGACCTCAGTTTGCATTATTCTTCCTGTTATTTCCTTCACTTCAAGTACACTGCGTGATCAGATGTGCTATTCCCATTGATATCTTCATGGTCTATTCTTCCCCTTCTTGATACCTTTGTCATGTCACCAAAGTGTATACAGCCACTAACCTTTCATGCCTGTCAAGGCAGTTATAGAATGCACATATACATTCAAGCTATGTGTTTTCCCTTTCTTTCTTTCTTTCTTTCTTTCTCTCTCACTCTCTCTCATTCTTTCTTTCTTTCTTTCTTTCTTTCTTTCTTTCTTTCTTTCTTTCTTTCTTTCTTTCTTTCTTTCTGTACCAGGGATCAAAATCAAGATGTTGCCAGGCGTGGTGGCGCACGCCTGTAATCCCAGCACTCCGGAGGCTGAGGCAGGAGGATCAGTGCGAGTTAGAGACCAGCCTGGGTTACAAAAGTGAGCTCAAGGCCAGCCTGAACTGCATAGTGAGTAGTGAGACCCTGTCTCAAAAAGCCAAAAAAAAAATCAAGTTGTTGCTCCTGCCAGGCCGGCACTTATGCCACTGTGCTGTATCCACAGCCCCCACATTTAGGCACTGTGCCTTGGGACTAGATTCTCAGCTATTCCAGAAGTTCAGAAGTTGGGGTAAAAGGATTGCCTAAACATAGAACTTCAGGATTAAAAAGGATATTGAAACTTACTGAAAAGTGAAATAGGAGAATTTAGGAGTTTATGCTACTTACTATTTACCCCTCCAATAACATTTGTAATGAGAGATTTTAGTCTGTTTTACTTGCTGACAAATATCAAGCCCAAGGAGTATGCCTACAGCAAGTATTACACAGGAAATATTTATGAAATTAATGAATAAAAAATGCCGTTTCCATTCTCTCAAGCTTGTCAAATGCTTTGAGGATTGTGTCTTCTTACTGATCATCATCCATTCTTAACCCCAAATGATTTGTCTGTGAAACATTACCTATTTCTTGCTCTTTCACTTACTTTCTTGGATCTACAGAAATGTCATCGGGTGAGTTGCTGCCTACTTCAATACTCTAATCATTTCCCTCATACCAGATACTCCCATTCATCTTCCTTTCATCTTCAGAAACTCACATCAGAGTTAGAATCCACTGTTTCTCTGAATGCTTCTTACTGTGGTAAATAGAATTGACCAAAATAAAATTCAGCAAGGTGAACTCAGGGTTCAGCACGATTGCTTCGCAGTTTGTAATTTTTTAAGTCTTCGAACTCCCTTTTCCACTCGCTGATTGTCCTACCTGCACCATCTAATCCATCCTAAGTATTAATATACACATTCTTGTATAGGGAATAGGTACATAATAAAATATAAATCCATTAAGAAATAATAATACTTAATGATATTGTATTTTATTCCTAAGGTAATAGTTTGGACTAATACTGTTACTCTTCCCCCAAGCAATATTTCCCTTTATTATCTACATATCTTTGTACATTGTCACAGTATTAGTGGTTTTCCTACATAGTTCACCTGTGGAAGCCTTAGTGTTTTTGTGTTGAAATGTAGAGTCAGAATGTTTATTGCAGTCAATTTTGAGAGTCTTTATTATTTCACCTTTATACCATAAGAGACCATGAAACTCATTTGATCATGTCTTATGTATTTAAGGGATCAATCCATTGTTTCAGTACTTTTTTTTTTTAAGTTCTTTATACTGCATCTTCTTCGCATCTTGGTCTTGGCTTTCATTGCAAAACACAGTATATCTTCCTTGACTGAAATTTTGCACAAATTGTTATTTTAATGTCAATTCTGAGAATAAAATGAATGCAAGTGGACTATATTTGATGTACACAACAGATTCATACTATATATTTAAATTACAAAATATGGAAAGATTATGTACTGAGTACTACCAATAATATTTTTAAAATTTGTTTAATTTTAAAGAGAGAAAAACACGGTTCCTTTCAATACACCAATAGAAATTACCATTACAGTCATCTTAATTGTCTTTTGTATATGCATGTATATTTTGTTTTTTTGCTTCCTTTCTCTTTTCCTCAATCCCAGTCATCTATTTCTGAGTAGTTTTTGTTTTTTTTTTCCTTTTCAGTGTATTTCTTGTACCTTTTTCGTCTTATTTACTCTTTCAGTTTCTTATAGTAGAAAAAACACAATATCTACATATGCAAATCTGATTTATTTCACCTAAATATTGTTTCTTTTTTTTTTTTTTTTTTTCGGTACCAGGGATTGAACTCAGGACCTTGCGCTTGCCAGGCAAGCACTTATTGCACTGAGCTATCTCCCCGGCCCCTCACCTGAATATGGTTTCTAATTGCATCTGTTAACCTATAAAATCCTCAAGTTTATCTTTCTTTAGAGCTGTTATATTCCATTCTATAAAAATATCACTTTTCTTTACTCATTCCTTAGTTGATGAACTTTGGTTGTTCCCAAAATTTAGCTATGAAGATTTGGGCGGCTACCTTCTATCCTGTCCAGCAATTCTAGTTTAAATGAGGAGTTTTTCAAAGTACGGATTGTCCATTTTAATTAAAGTTTATTGTGTCTTACATGAGACATATTCCTTGATAAATAATCTATACTTTTAATTAAACTCACACATCTTACATTACCTTAAGATAATGGTAGAATTATGGAGTACAGGATAATAGAGATTACATATCAAAATATGTACAATTATGATACTTATTCATATTATAAAAAGTTTCATTATCATATTAAAGTATTGTATAGTTACGAGTGACCAGTTTCTAATTATGTTTTGAATTTATCTCCAATATTGATGAATGTGTCAATAGAAGCATGTAAGACTCATTTAAACTCTTCCTAATCCTTTATTATTTTTGCTATCACACTTAAGAGCTTAAAATAAGGGCCAGAGAGATAGCTCAGTAGAATAAGCACTTGCCTGGCAAATGCATGGTCCTGAGTTTAATCCCAGGCACTGAAAAAAAAAAAAAAAGAAAAGAAAACAAATTAATAAGTACCATTAAGGTTTACTGTAGCAGAATCAACATTGTAAAAAAAATCATTTAAGTAATCTAAGTTATAGTGCATGAGTGACTTATTAAATCAGCCTAACAAGTGACATCAGAAAGTCTCATGAACAGACAATAAAATCATAGAAAATGTAGAATGTGAAATGTTGAAATCCCTCAATGTATAATGGAACAAAACTCACCATTATTCTAAGGAAGACTTCTTTGGATGAGATCTGCCAGGCCAAGTACAGAGCCACAGCTCCCTATATTGGAAGAGGCTGATTTTTCTTCTCTGTTCCTGACCTCTACTAATGGTAGGTGGTGACTTTGTACACAGGTAAGACCTGCAGCCGGTGTGCACCTACGAACTCTGAAATTTAAAAAAAGCAGGGGAAACACAATGCCAGAACAGCAACAAAAAAAGTATCCACCATTTTGGAAGCATGAATAGTTTCTGTGGGGACATCTCAGAAGATGCCAGCCATGCTAGGCATGGCATCTCAGCCAATTCTTGCCTCATCTTCATGTTGACTGCACTTTTATCCATGGAACATCCCTTGAATTGGGTCATCGTTTCAAAAGCCTGATTTCCCAGTAGTCTCTTTTGTTTTGCTAGCTGGTGATATAATTTCAAGCATTATCTATTCTGATTTCAATATACTGGAAAATTACTGTCACATGCAACACAAAAGATTTTTAGGGCTGGCAAAATACCTCAGTGGATTAAAGCACCTACTTAGTCAAAGGGAGGGATCAGGGTTTGATCCCAGGTGTTGTCTGCTAGTCCTACCTGGGGCCTCACTGAAGCAGTGATTGAGACTGCATGTGGGAGTAACCACCTGTAGTCCCAGCTGTTGGGAGGTGGAACAAAGGAGGATCACTCAGTCTGTTCTCTGTAGTGAGACCCTACAGACCCTTTCCTAAGATACAAAAACAGAAAAATAAATAAATAAATAAATAAATAAATAAATAAATAAATATTTGATGGAACATCATTCTGTTCTGATGTTTAAATTTAAATGTGCAAACAACATTGTGCTTACAATCTTAAAACATTTGAAAATTAGTTGTTGAACTTACTTCCCTCCCCTGTTTCCTAGTTAAGAAAATATGTCAAAATTCAATCATTCCAATCATGTTTACATAGCCATTTATTTGCAGAATTTTGGAAAAATTAGAGATTCTGTAATTATTTTGATTAGTCTACTTACACTAAAATGCTGTGTTGTTCATTACTTAATAGCTTTTTGCATTAACCATAGTGGTACAGAGGCTGATTTGGTTCATAGCCTCTTTATCATGTTCATATTACCTAACATCAGTATTCCTGAGCCACTGAACTTAGTTAGATTAGAGAAGATAAAGTTTCTCATGAAAAGCTACAAACCCAAAATTATAATATAGCTTTTGAATCATAAATCAGTCTTTGAGTTCTAATTTATGAAGTGGAATATATGTAATATTGCCCACAAAATCCTAAAATGTATTCATATATGTCTAAGAGTTAACATATTACAATTGACAAAAGCTTATAAGATATTCACATTACATACTTAGATTAAAATAATAAGCAAATACATCTAATCATTCCCTTCCTCATTCATTTTAAGAAAGCTTGTAATGTTCATTTCATCATGAAACAAAGTCTGTGTCTGACACTAAGGTATATTGTTTTCTATGTCCTTATTTTCACTGCCAAGTGAACTCTTGAGCTTCCTAAGGCAGATCTGTCTTGTGAGTTTCTGTTTCTATTTAAATCAACTGAGTGAATCAACTGAGTGTGCAAGCACTCTGTTAGCAAATGCAGATTTAATGATTGGTCCTCCAGCTAGAAGATCAAAGAGAGATTTGACTGTTACCATGAATGTATGAAAGCTTATTTGATTATATAGATGCCCAAAACAGGTTCTAAGAATCATATTTCTTTTGAGTGTGTATTTTTTCCTTCAAATATATTTACCAGGGTACCTTTGTGAGTTATCCATTTTGAGACACTCTCAGAAGGTGGAAAGATTAAAATTTCTTGAAGAAATCACTGAAAAACTAATTCAAAGAACTCATAACTAGAAGTAGTGTGTTACATAATTTGCTTCTCATTCTCTCATAACTTAGAAATGATATCAATGATTTCTGGAGAATGGATTATTTCCTGAAGTAGTACCTTTTGCAATTTTGTCTTCTCAGTAGAATAATACACCAGATCGGGGAAAAAACTGGAGCAAACATGAGACTGAAAAATCCCACTATTTTGCATGCTTTGTGTTTTTAAAATTAGTACATGTCTTAGCCGGGCATGGTGGCTCATGTATGTAATCCCAGCGTTCAGGAGGCTGAGGTATGAGGATTGGTGCGAGTTCGAGACCAGTCTGGGCTACAAAAGTGAGCTCAAGGCCAGCCTCAACTGCATAATGAGACCCTGTCTCAAAAAGACAAAAAGATAAAACAAAACAAAATAAAATAAAATAAATAAAATAAAATTGGTACATGTCTCAAGTGTTGTGTAGGACTGGGTTTTGCTGAGAAATTCCATGAGTTTCTGTGGTTAATTTGAGTTTATAAAGAGAAAGCTTCATCAGGAAATTTCAAGATGTGAGCTTTTGCTAGAATCTAAAAGAAGCATGTTACATTTGACTTCCAAAGGACCATTATTATATTACATTATGCAGTATTGACAATGCCACGTAGATAAGGATACTTCAGTTGCATATCACCACAAATGAGTGTAAAATATTTTCAACAGCCAACAGGATAGCTTTTTTATCAACATCAATATGGTATAGAAGTTCTATTTATAGGTAGCAATCCTGTAAGTTTTTATAATTATTTTAATTCTACAACCAGTAAACCTATCTTTAAAATATGCTCTCTAAATTAGACTACCATGCTGCAAAATCATATTCCAACTTCTCTACGAATTAAACAGTGTGTAACTTGACAAAGTGTAAATTTTTATAAGATTTACACTCTTCCTTTCCAAACAGAGGCATATACCTCTTCCAGTTGCTATAAGAATTTTGTTCAAGCGCTCAGAAGAGATCCTGGAATGTCACTACCAAAGATCATCATTTACATGACATTAATATTTTTTATGAGATTTGTCCTTCTATTATTCGATAGAATTGGATCTTAAACTACTTTTTCTGCTTTCTATGATAATGTATTTAATTCACCTGTGAATATATTTACTAAAATCTCCTTTTCATTCAGTAGATGAGTCAAATAAAGATAAAATAATAATAAAATAATGACAAAAATGATTTCCAAAGCTATACTCAGCATAAGGCAGTTTTTATCTGTCTGAATTTGCTTCTACATACTAATTTCCAATATGTTCCCTGCCCTAATTAACCCTTTTCAATCATTCAGCTAAGCCTATAACTCCTCTCATATTTTGGCTCCTACATTAATCTATAAGTCATAAAATGTTATGCTATTCTAGTTAAGAAACTAGGAATGGCAATGGGATGGCTCAGAGGACTAAACACTTGCTTAGGGAAGCTCAGGGGCCAACGTTCAGTTTTTGGCCCTGCCTGCCACACCAACCCTGTTCTTAAGCACACTGAGCCTGGGATGGAGTCCGCGCATGGTGGCACACACCTGAAATCCCAGCATTTGGGACCTATAATCCCAGCATTTGGGAGGCAGGAAACAGGAAGTTCACTATGAATCCAAGCTGTGTAGTAAGACCCTGTAAAAGAAAGAAAGAAAGAAAGTAAGAAAGAAAGAAACTAGGAATCTATAATGCACATTGTTAAAAGGATAAATTTTGATGATAAATTTCTTTGTAAAATGTAATGTGAGCCGGGCATTATGGCGCACACCTGTAATCCCAGCACTCGGGAGGCTGAGGCAGGAGCATCGGTATGAGATCAAGACAAGCCTGGACTACAAAAGTGAGCTCAGGCTAGCCTGAGTGGTATAGCGAGACCCTGTTTCAAAAACACAAAAGTAAATAAATAAATAAATAAATAAATAAATAAATAAATAAAATGTGCTGTGAATCCCAAAACTATAATTATTTAATTAATAAAACAATCTACTCTGTTCTGGTGATTAAATTGATAAAGTACTCATTGAACTTAATTTGTAGAAATTTACATTCCCTTGTTGAGAATGAGTAATCCATTTATCGTATGTGTTTGGAAATGTGTAAGCTTCAACAATGTATTTATACTTACATAAAAGTTTGAAGAATAATTATTGTATTTGCATATATATCTTGGTTCAATATAAATTATTTTGAATCAATGATAAAATTCAAAGAAAATCATGAGAAAATCTTAAGTAATAATACAAAAAATCAAACTAAATTGCTGAAACAGATAGTCAAATCCCATGTAACTGTGTGGTGTATTTTGTACAAGCCTCCAAGATAGCCAAAACAATGGAGACACAGAATATGTTCTAAGAAATTTGAAAGCAGTATCGGAGTAGATTCATCACTTTTCTCCAGTACTTAAAATATATCAAATGCTATTAATGTTGTGAAATGACCACGTGTCTCATTGCAATGTGATTGTGGTAGGCAATTTATTTTATACATCTGTAATATTAAGTGTCTTCAAAGCCTAAGTAATAAGAGAGGTAGAACAAAAAGAAAAAAAATACATAATAGTAAAAAAAAGTTTAAAGAAAGTCCATGCTAATTTTCTCTATTTTTCTGGAATAACCCTATCAAAATTCTGAATGACCCTATAATTATCAGACTTCAGCATTTAGATCCACTACTATTTTTGTTGACCCACTACTATTTTTCTACTTGCAAAATTTAAAAATGAAATAACTTCTAATAGTCTGTACCACTATGAAATGTCTATGGTTCCCAATAATTAATTAAATATTTACAAATATCTAGTTGAGGTGATTGTGAAAAGTTCAAAAATAAGTGTTAGATTTATGAATTATTTTGATCTTATAATTATAGATTGTATGTGCTGTTTGAAATATTATATTATACTCCAAAGTATGTACTACTGAGTTAATTAAAACTACAAAAATGTATTTTTAAATAATATGGAAGTGTAGTCTGGAGTTATAGGTCAGCAGCGTAAGTGCCTGCCAGGCAAGTACAATGATCTTGCATTCAATCCTTGGTATCACAAGCAAAAACACAAAAACAAAGTAAATAGTGTAAATGCAAAATGTAATCAATTCTAAAACATGTAAGTTTTTGTTGCCTTTTATTCAATTCATAGTTCTACCAGCTTTAATTTTTCACCAAAATTTAACCACTTTTAAGTTGTGTTAATATTAATATCTGAAAATAGTCAAATATTCATATTTGAAAATGAACAATAAAATATTAATATTCTCTTGCATAGTTTTCTGAATATTTTTTTTGCAAAGTTCATTAGAAGTATCATACATATAAATACGAAGTCAGTTATTTTGATCAGGGGAAATAGCTGAAATTGTCTTAACATGATTGTATGGTTCTGTAATTCCACTACTCTAGGAAGTTGAGACAGGAGGATTACAAGTGTGAGGCCAGGCTGAAGATCAGCAAATCATTTGCTATGCAGTTCAGGCTGGCCCTGAACTGTATAGTCCAGGCTAGCCTCAATCTCATAGCTATCCTCTTCCATCAGGTCTGAATCATCATGTTTTCTGGATGTATATTTAAAAACATTTTATATGTTTTTGTATATTCATCCATATAATCATTGATGTGCTCTTTATCAAACATATTTTTGGTGTTTTGGAGACAGGATCTAACTCGATAGTGCAGGCTAGTCTAGCACTTGGGCTGCATCCTAAGCTGGCCTTAAACTTGAAACAATCCTCCAGGCTGAGCCTCCTCAGTGCTGGCACTACTGGCTTGTGCCAGCACTGCAGCTCGCATTCTTATAATTTCCCTAAGATATTAGTATGATTATAGTAGCAGTAGGTTATGGTCTTTAGCTTCACCATTGTTTTAATAATTAATGAAAGAGCTGCCTAAAACATAAAAACAGGCTGTGGAATGTCTGTGAAACTTTGAAATATTTACCAAATATTCTGTGCATGTCAGCATATTTCTGAGAATACTATCCATAGCTTCCAAGGGACTTGAAGTAAATTTCATTAGAAAAATAGAGCTACATAAATAGTTATGCAGGAAAAATAAATTTGTATGCATTAATATTACATTTGAATGGAAAAGTGGTCTTCACTGCCTTGAGTGCCATAATAAAATGAATATGCATCTATCCAAAGGAACAACATTGTAAATACACAGACTCTAAAAAGTTGGTTGAACAAGCAACTATTCATCAGCAAATAACAATTTCTGACTAATTTCAGCCTGGACAGTCATGAAAAGCTGGGATTATTTTCTCTAAGTATGTTCAAGGACAGATTCTGCTCACGAAAATCTCTATTTCCTGTTTCCAACTCAATATTCATAGAATTGCAAAGGTCTTAATTCAGTACCTTGGATTTAGGATGTCAGCAAAAAGAATGGTGTTTCCGGTAGACAAAAAATATGAGCCCATTTCACTCATCTACTATGATACACTAGTAATAATTAAAAAGCAGGTGAACATCAACAGAAAAGTGGCAATTTTGTGTGTTGAAACATGAAGCAGTTACCTGTGGAGTGGAGTGTCAATACCTGCCCATTTTTATAATATTTAAGGTGACTATAGAGCAATGATTTAGTCAATAAGGATTTTACATTTTACTATCATAAGGACAAAGAGCGGGTTGCCATTTGCTGGAAGATTGAGTCAAACTTAATGTTTTCTCTCAGATATCAAAAGGACACTTGAGTATCTCATAAAATGTCTCTCACTTGTCATCAGAGCAACCTGTTGGAAAATTTAATTCAACCTAGAGGATGTTTTGTACTGAGACACAAAGGACATCAGTAACTGCTGTTTATTACAATGATACATCTGGACTGGACATGGACATGTAGCCTCTGACCATAGCTGTTTCTGTTATGGAATCCTCTCAGTTGTGTCATGCTTCATGCAAAGAGGATGAAAGCATTGCTTTAAATTTTGTGGGAAAATCAAGCATCGTCAAACCTGCTACATTTGTCTCGGATACAGCAGATTTTATGTGCTGTATCAAGCTCATAAGTCTCCCTAATATGCCATTCAGATGACTTGGGGATAACCAGGTCTGTGCTGTATACACCAGATAACGATACTTCAAAGTGGACTGGCGTTCCCAGCAATGGGAAGCAAGCGCTGGCTGCCAGATGCTTGATTTTCTTCCTCAGTAAACCCATGAAAGAGGGAGCTGAGATAGCCAAGAAGGTTCACAGCCATTTTCTGACATTAAATCCTGGGTTAGGAATTTAGTTTATCTGGAAGGCCTGGAGATACAAAGCTGCATGGATTAAGACAGATACACAAGGAAGAGGCAAGCTGGGGGAGAGCAGGACACCAATTGCATCAGTTGAAGAAGTCTGAGGAAGGTAGTATTCACAACACCGCTCCCAAAATGCTGGACCAAACATGTTGGCCATGGGAAATCGAAAAGGTGGCAGGATCATTGCTTGCCATTTTCCTAGCCTACACAGTTATCATGTAAGAGAAAGTGTACAACAAGCTCATGAACCTTTGTGAAAAAAAAAATCCTAAAAAACATCCAGAGCAATCCTTTATCAGGAAATAGAGTTTTGTAGTGAATTTGCTTCAGAAATGGATGATATATTAACCAAACAACTAGGACCTTGAAATAATATCTTGAGCAACTATTTTCTTGCCTTTCTCAATGAGTGTTTGAAACACTAATTATCGTATTTCAGTAAAAATAGGAAGTATGACCATTCTATTCTATTGTCTATTTCATTTTGCATAGGTGCTTTTGGGGCAAAAAGAAAATATTTTATTTCCTCTGATATAGTAACTAATGAAGCTGTCTGACTGATCTGACTGTCCCCAAAACAAGGTGACATGTCTAAAATTAGCACAATGTCAAAGGTTAGGATGGAATATTATACCCGATGGAGAAGAGAGGGTCAAAGTGATCAAGGTTTTCACCCATGAGAAGATTAAAAATAAGTAAATCAAAGCACCACCTGAAAGCAGAGATAACCCAGAGCACTGAAGAGTCTGGGAGACAGTGGATCCCTGGAGCTGGACATGGAGCTCAACAGCACAGTGCCTGCCTGGCAAGCTATAAAGGTCAGTACAACAGTTCGATTCTAACAAGGTTTTCCAGTGGGACAGAAAAAGGGCATATTTTTTTCTTGGAGCTGAGGAAAAGAGAAGGGAATCATGTGTGAGTAATACCTTGTTTCACAAGCACTACTTTTATTCAAAAATTCAGTTTTCAAGGGCCCCTGAGATAGCTCAGCAGCCTAAGCACCTGTGAAGGCAAGCACAGGAACTGGGATTTGATCCCCAGTGCCACATGCCACACTGGTCCTGCCTCTGGGACACAGAGAGCCAGTGATGGAGTCTGGGTGTGGTGGCACATACCTGTAATCTTAGCTACTGGGGAGGATGGAAACAGGAGGGTCACTATTATTTCAGTTTTTAAATAAAGTTGCCCTACAAAACTTTGGTTCTGTTCACAGACTCCTCATTATGTGTTCCTCACACATGCATAGATGTAGCCGTCTTTCCCCAATCACAAAACAAAAGTAGAAAGACCTTTGTTAGTGAACCAAGGTCTTTCTAATTTAAAAATCCATTCCTACATTTTCTTGTCTTGTGTGTGTGTGTGTGTGTGTGTGTGTGTGCGTGTGCGTGTGTGCAATTTATTCAGGAATATATGCAAAATCTAAGATGTTGCTTTTTCTCTGAGTCTAGTGCTCATCTTATCTGAGCAGCTTCACAGACATTCACATACTTACATTCTTGCTTCCTTACTCCCTAGCTTGCTTCAAATTAGCAGGCATGTTCCTTCCACACCATTGTTCACACTTCCTTCTATAGAAAATGACATTTTTCCTCTTTTAGCCAGGAAAAATCTCTTTTCTATTCATCATTAAAATCAAATTAAATTCGAACTTTTTCCTTTATATTTTATTGTTATTATTGTTATTAATGGCAAATCCTTGTATCAAGTTTCTAGATAGATTTGATTAGGAGTAGTGAGATGTGATCATCAAATAAGCAAAGTCTATTGTAAATTTATGAATGAGAATTGATAAAAATGAGCTAAAAATTAAGAATATAGGAGTATGTGGACCAGTAGAACAATGCACACACTTTTACTCAAGAGCACTGATAATATACTATTACTATATTTAATATAATTTTTGAGTTTATATGAGCTCATATGATAAATAATATATTTAATTTTAAATCATATATTAACTAAATGAAGTGTTAAGAACCACAGTAGGGAAAAAAGTGTCAAGAACCAAGTCACAACACACATCCATTGTTTTCATAAAATAGTGAATAAGCCTTCATTATATTTGAATGTTAACGATAAGAAAACTCATTCACATATGGATTATAAGGCTGTTAATCACCTAACTTTTCATTCAGGCAAACAGTTCAGGGTTATTGAAAATTGAAAGAAAATCTAGTTAAGAAACACTTCATTTTAATGAAATTTTTAGAAAGAAATCACGATTCTTAGAGTATCCTAAAACAAGAACAAGACTATTCATTTAACATTTTATTATTAGAGATACTGTGAACAGGGCCATGCAAAGATAACAGCCACTTTATCAACAGGCTTAGAAGAAACGCAAGAGAAAGGAGTCACTATAGGAAGTTAATTTTCTAATGAATGTTACAGGCATCACTGAACATTTATTTAAGTATTTTTAATGTAGCAAAAACATTTGCTAAGTGTGAATAAACTAAATGCTTACAGATCTCCAGAGTTATATATGCTAAAAACAAGCAGATATATAACTCAATAATAGATGTCATGAGATAATTCAAAGTCTGGGGACAAGAGATAGAAATGCGAGAGACAGAAAGACAGAAATAAATATCAATGAAAATTAGGATGAAAAATATGCGATTCCATTTGTAAATGATAGAGCTATAATCAGGAAACATGAGAATAATAAAAAAATTGAAAAAAACTAATGTCAGGAAGCCAAGAAGACAATTTAAACTCATATTTTCCAAGATAGATTACAATGGGAAGAAAATATTGAAAATAGCACAGAGATAATTATTCATCTCCATATTTTCCTTGCAATTTTTCTGCTTTTTCCCTTGTCCAACTTCTTGTACCTGTTGTCACCATGTCATGATCTTCAATTTGCTACACATTTGAAAGAAGTAGTTACTCAGCTGTGTATGTGCAATATCTTCTAAGCAGTGTTATAACTGATTTTTATTATTTTAATAATTCTCAAGTACTTCTGTTACATATATACTTTGTGGTTAGTATGCTAAACATTGAAACATTCCAAGGCCCAGAAATTGACTAGAGAATTATTCAGTTCTAAAATGGACATTCATCACTGAAAACCCCTTTTTAAAATAGAGACCAAATGGAAATATACTTTTATTTTTCTGTATCAGGGATTGAACTGAGGACCTTCTGTTTGCCAGAAAAGCACTTATTCCACTGAGCTACTTCCCTGGCCCATTACATGTTCTGTTATGCAGGTCTTGTTTTACCTTGCCCTGAACCACCTAGCACAAAACTTTAACCATGTAGCATAAAACGTAAAGCTAGATTAGCATGTTGAACTGTAAAAGGATTAAATCAACAGCTTCCAATATTCCCAATTCTTCCAATAACCCACTATGATTATGGGATATTGGACTACAACTAATTTCATTTAGTTTAATAAGAAGAAATTTTATACCAATAATGACTAGAAAAAGTATCAATTCTGCATCCTTTGCTCTAAAGAACTACTAGGAGGACAACAATATGTGCTGTATCAATTATTGGGAATGTACTATTAATGTGTCCTGAAACTGTCCCATTGCTATTTCTTATTAAATAATAAAAAGAAAATGAAGACAGTTACAAAAGACCACATATATTACATTTATATGAGACTATAAAATATGAAAATCTAAAGATGAATGAAATATATTGATTTGCGCTTAGGGCTGAGCTTTACTTAAGGGGTTTGGAGAGGGAGGGATAGCTAAAATGTAGTTTCTTGTTGCGTGATAAAATACCTCAAATGGGCCAATTTTATGGTATGTGAGATAAATTTTACTAATTTTACAATAAAAATTTATAAATAAAAATATAAAATAAAATAGAGATCAACATAGTAAAGTTGATAACGGTTGTCAGGCACAGTAACATAGTGAAGAGGAAAGTAATTTAGGAAGAAAGTAATTTTTCTTTTACTTTGATTGTTACAGGAAAAGCTGCATATGAGCTTTAAAGGAGAAGACAGGTGATGAGGAAGAAGGTGAGTGAGAGATTTTAGTACTTTAGTCAGTTACACCATAGTGCATTCATGAAGTATATTGTCAAACTGCAAAAGAGAGTCATGGTTTCATCCTTCTCAAGTTCGATAACTATTTTTTTATGTATTTGGGGCAGTATCTCACTATGCAGCTTGGACTCCTAGCAATCTTCCTGTTTTCAGCCTCCCTCGCATTGGAGTTTGGGTTACAGGCGTATGCCATCAGGCCCAGACTCCTTCACAGGCTCATTGTTCTCTATGTGCAGGGCCTGGGGGACTGGGGATCAAACCCTGGTCCCTGCATTTGCCAAAGCAGGCACTTAGTACACTCAGCTATCTCACTGGCCCTACCTCAGGAAACCTTTTATTGCAAGACAATTCAACATTGTTTTGCATGGAAGCCTTGGTACCACTCATTTTCACTATTTGCATTGGTGTTTGAAGTTTAAACCACACAATTCAAATCTTTTACATAATAATATGCATTGCATGCTTTTACCACCCACTTCCTACCTTAACCTCCGCCATACTCATGTGTTTAAACCTAAGCCTCCATTGTCATGCCTGTTAGTGGTGAGGCTTTTTTGGAGGATGCTGCCCGAAGTATTAAATGTCTTTTAAAAAATTATTTATTTTACAATCATATTCACATAACTGTCTTTTTTTTTCTGTGTGTGGGACTAGGGATTGAACTCATCTCCTTGAGTTTGTCAGGCAAGTGCTTATTCTACTGAGCTATCTCCCCACCCCTAAAACGTCTGATGATACCTTCTGCGACCTCAAAATGATTCTATCTCTCTTTCCATCATTGTTTTGGTGTGTTGTTTAGAGATGTAATGTCTAAAACACTGATACTTCTTGAGTCTTTACATCTGTTATGCCAGGGTACATACTCCTTGAAGTTGAAAATATGTCACACTTTTATCTTAACTTCAAGTATGTGATCAGTAGATGGCATATATTAGATATTCAATGTGTTCATGAATAAAGAATTTTTAAGAGTGTATAAATATGGAAGTTTGTGACATTACTAGATGAAAAATGTATTCCTTTTCTTAGCTTAAAGTGACAAACAGAAGTGAATCAAATCATTTAGCATTCGAAAATGGAAAGTAAGAAGTCTAGATGTGAAATACCCTTAAAAATCATCTTTTTTCATTCATAAATGAAAGAACTGTGTGATTTACAGGTTAATGTAGCAAAAATCTTTGATCATGGCAATGAAAAGTTTGGACAGAAACTCATTATAAGGACACAAAAACATGAGAAACAGGAAATACCAAATGATCTGATGATAGAAAAATACATGGAGTAAGAGCTCTCAAAAGTAGAATAAGTTTATAAAAACATTTAGAGATGCCCAGACACCCTAACTCTGACATTGTACATACTTTTCTGCATGATCAGCTCACTCTCCTTAAGAAATTCCATTTCTGAAGGAAGTGGTAGATGATTTCTAGGTAAGACATGTACAAATAGATGCAAACATTTTCTTGGAAACACATGTACTAGATATGCGACATTTACTCATTAAAAGCAGTGGCCAATTTACTTTTAAATGTTGGTAATATCAAAACCTAACTTTCAACGATAGTTAATGGAAATATTCTTTGAAGATTGTGAATCATTTTAAAACACCAAGGACCCATTGTCATAATATTTATTGAAATTTGTTGATCTGTAAAAATCACATAGCCTTTATTATTTCTTATATGCTCATACAATATTACTCATGAGTATGTGAGATATATATTGCTTATGTGCTTGGGTAATAGACACATAGATATAATATTTAATTTGAGAAGCAATTTAAAATCTAAACGAGTTGTTTTACGTGCATTTAGGGATATACTCCAAATGGAGCAGCAGTTCTGTGTATACTTACAAAATTAACTTAAATAAATGTTTTTAATGAGGAAAATATAAACCTTTCACCATAAATTTCCATGAGCACGAGTGAGTACGAATATTGTTCTCCCTGAACATTGCATTTTTAAGAGCACTGTCGATGTACATTATGGCGCCTGCTTGTCCCACGCTCACGCCGTCATACTTTAGGGTGTCTGCCACACCGTTTCACCACCGGCCCAGATTGACTCCGGGAATGTCTGCTGAAAAATGTAAAGCAACCTTCTGTCTCTCATAAATCATAATTTGTGTTCCTTATGTGTGAACAGAAGGTGTAGGTAAACAAACCATTTTGTGAAAGTTAGCTGTTTTATTCTTGAATTTGCTTTCCGCTCAGAACCTTCTGATTTATTATTGAACTCTGCCTCAGTCGGCATCTTTTTCCCACTTCAGAGAGTTATCTCACAGTGACACTTATATGATGTATCACAGACTGCAATTCTTGCACTTTCTCTGTTGTTATATTTCACTGTCTAGGCATATATCTAATTTCACTCTTGAGCTGTCCTTGCTAATGTTTCACTTATCTGTTATCGTATTTAGGAAACACTCAGAACTCAAGAGGGGAAAAATAAAAGAAAGACAAGAAGAACATTATTTCTTGGAAATTTTGCAATTGCAGCAGGTGTTTGTGGAGACATTTTCTGTTGTCTACATCATCAATTCAGTTCAATATAAGGCTTTAATTTTGAAGATGATTTCCAGACTCCTGGCCATTTGGTACTGGCTACCAGACAGAAGCGAAGCTGAAGGCTTTCATCTGTGGCTTTGGACTGTTCTTCATGTAATTTCACCAGTTTTGCTTGTCCTGCCTCAAGATAGAAAAGCTAGTTACAGCAGGGAAACACTTAAGGCTGTATATTTCAAGAATCAGAAGACTAAAACTGTAGCAGTCTTTTATAGGCTAGTTATGGATTTTGCATGGAGATGCTTCCAATGTATTATATTAGTGAGATGACCAGATGATCAGTATGAATGCAAGGAAATGAAAAACAAACCCCATCACTCGCCAAGATGGAAATCACAGCTTTTCCTTCTGCAATCCCAACAGAAGCTTGGAATCTTTGTTAATCACTGGGGTCCTTAGAGTTTTGTGCTCCTAAACCCTCTTTTAAATATTACCATAGATTACTGTGTTCCATGTTTTTGGTTTTTCACTATCATCTCTTTATCAATAATACACATTATTCTTTATCCTCTTCTACCTTTCTGTGCAGTTGCCTTTTCTCTGTCATCTCTTTGCACACAATGTCTCCATGCTAATACTCCCATTGCCTGCCAATATTTCTCTCTGGTTTTGCTTATTTTTCTGCTGCTGTAAGGTTTTTCATGTATTTGGTGTGTGGTCTTGCTTCACAGTTCAGACTCCTAGTGATTCTTCTGTTTTCAGCTTCCCCAGCAATAGGTTTAAATGTATGCACCACCATGTCTTGTCTCTGCTGCTGTAAGTTTTACATGAAGAAGATTTCATGAACCAGCTCATGAGCAAACTGTTTCCACTGATTTCTTTTATAATAACATTTTGCTATAGGCAATAGCAATCAGAGCATCTAAGGCAAACTGATAGCTACAGGTAGAAATTTAATATTACTTGGATTATTTCTTATTTACTTTTTAATTTTATTTTAGATGTATAAGTTATATAATATCTATATCTATATCTATCTATCTATATATATATATATATACGTATATATATATGGAGAGAGAGAGAGAGAGAGAGAGAGAGAGAGGGAGAGAGAGAGAGAGATGCTTGCCCTAGTTGCTATAGCTTTTATTAGGTGTCCCCACAAAGCCTCATGTGCTCTTGGGTGGAAGTCTTTGGAGGTGGTTGGATTCAGGAGACGTGAATATACAGTAAGAGTGTATGATAACTAAGTTGGTTTAGCATAGTCTTTGTGTGGACAATGAAACCCACCCTAGATATCCATGGCTCCATTGTAATCTTAATGGAATAAAAAGGGAAATGAAGAAGGAGCAGTGTCTTATATTTCTTTGGAGCAGCTCCAGTCTTCACTTTCAACGTGGACTGCTCTCCTGGCTTTCAGTGCAGACCCCTCAGTCCTGATATGGACTTTCATGGGCACTGAAGTGAATTCCAGATCTTCAGACTTTCACTGCACCTTTTAGAAAGCCAGTGCAGAAAGCCTTCAGGCACTCTTCCATACCTGACTACCTTGTGGACATTATCAGCCTATCTTGGAAATGCTTACATATTTATATGTCTTTACATCAAAATTGACTCTCAAGTGAGCACTGACATACACGCTAGGTAACCAAAGATGTATAACTATCATTTCACATAGTTACCTTTTGGCATATATTGTAAGTACAGGAAAATGTGTCCTTCTAGCAAATTTTCTATGTATAGCACAGTATCTTTAACTATAATCATCGTGTTGTACATTAGACCATCGTATTATTCATTCATTCTGAATGAAAATTTGTACATTATTTACCTGCATTCCTGATCCCATCATCCTATTGTTGACAACCACTTTTCTACCCTCTGTATTTATATCCTGCTTTCAAATTTCACGCATAAATGAGGTCATGCGATTCTTTTAAATGAATTTTTCCTCAACTGTTATGTCTAGCTTTTCAGGTAAAATTTTATATTTTTTTCAAGTTTTGTATCATTTCTAATATTTTTTTCTATTACCATTTTGCATTCTTTAAAAAATAACAAAAAAGAATTACCAACTTTGAGTCATGGTAATTCTTTTTTTTATTTTTTAAAGAATGCAAAATGGTAATAGAAAAAAATATTAGAAATGATACAAAACTTTACTAAAGAAAATAATAGGAATTCAATAGTGATTGCTATTTTGCATGACGTTATCTTTAAACAAATTGTTTAGGTTATCAGATATAAATGTGTAAGATTGGGTTAAAGAATTAACAAAGCATAAAATTAATTAAAAAGATATAGGCAGTTCAAAAGAAAAAATAAGAATAAAAAGAAAAAAAAATATTTAAGCATTATCTACTTCTTTCAAAAGACCAGCAGAAATCTGCTGTACTGTTATGCAATCTATCACGTGTACATACATAAATATATCTTTTTCCCTTTTTCTTTCTTTTTTTTTCCCAATTCTTTTATTGTTTAAATTTAACAATGGTTATATTACATATTTTCATCATCGGATCAGTTTAGATTAATACATATAGGTATATAAGATTGATCAAACAACTAAACATTAACCTTTCTAAATCCACATTACTTTTTTTTTTCTTTTCCCCCTTTTTTTCTTTGAAAGTTGACATATTGCATATTGT
>PVJA010020027.1:10000-37519 GCA_004027025.1 Myocastor coypus | reverse complement strand
GGTTTATGTCTAGTTGTCCCCCCAAAGCCTCATGGAGTCATTGGGCGGGGACTTCTAGAGTTTGAGACTTGATCCATGATCCCTGGGATTATGGGTTTTAGTACTGATGGGATTATGGGTGGAAGTACTTCTGGGATTATGGGTGTAGCCTAGGGCTGGAGCTAAGGCGGAGAGCCTGAATGTAATATAAAGAGAGACAGAGAGACAGACAAGAGCTCGAGCTGGTGCTGCTGCTCTGCTGCCCTGCTTGGTTGGCTGCCTCTGCCACCATTTTGCTGCTGTTCTGCCACCTTGAACTGGATGCTCTCCGCCCTGCTCCACTCAGCCTTGGGCCAACCGAATATGGACTGAAACCTCCACAAACTGTGAGCTAAATAAACCTTTCCTTCCTTCATTTTGAGTGTTGGGTATTTGTCCCAGCAACGAGCAAAAAGTAACTAAGACAGCCTCCTTTTATACCAACCTGTTTATTCTGGCTTTCCATTTCAATAACTAGTGTCTTGTTTCTGCACATAGTGCATCTCTTCAGGGTGTAGATGATAACCGTTGACATTGATGCTGGTATCTACATTTTGATTAGGAAATAATTTTAACATTAAGAGAGTCAAATATAGCTGCATCAAGCACAGAAGTTGGTTTATTTCTCTAAGCTTGATGGGGTGTGGATGATGTAGATATTTAAGTAGGGAAGTAGAAAGCTTCTAGAAATTTTTGATCTCTTCACACACATTTGAATGAGTGTCTGGCTCTGAACGCATGTGTTTCTCCTTTCACAAACAAAATCATTATGCCTTGTGAGAAGCTGGTACTTTTGTCCATCTGTGATGAATCTCAATAGCTCCAGGGAATAAAAATCCAACACATGGTTACATAATCATTAGACATGACACATGAATAAGAGAGTCAGACACTTTCTGTAATGGAAGAGAAGAAAATCTGAACACATTTAATGTAAACGAGTGAAAAGATTTTTAAGAACACTCAAAGCAATAGAAAGTAATCAGCTTCTGATCTTGGCAACAGCTTAGGTATCCAAAAATAACAACTCAAGTAGTCTGTTATTTACCAGACTCCCAAATATCACCAGAAGAACTTGATACTAGAACAAACCTATATTGTTTGTATATCAGTTGAGCAAACCTACTATCTCCAAAATCAAGATGGGAAATTTGTCCTACTGAAATATGGAGCTTGATTAATTTGCTGAGACTTTATTAAATTGGGTAAGTTGAACTGGGCATGGTGGTGCAGGCTGGTAATCCCAGCAATTGGGAGGCCAAGGCAGGAGGTTCAGTGTGAGTTTGAGATCAGGCTGGACTAAAAAAGTAAGCTCAAGCCCAGCCTGAACTGAGCTGCATAGCGAGACCTTGTCTCAAGGAAAAAAAAAAAAAATACAGTAATTTAGGATTGACAAACATTTGAAGAAAAAAGTGAAAAGCATCTTGGTTTGATGCTTTGTACTGAAGAATTCATAGGTCTCTTGAAAGATTTGGGGATAATCAATTATTTATAACTTTCATCTTCCTAATAAGAACAGCCTGGAATAATTAAGTTAATGAAACCAAAGTAGTGGACCAGTCATATTTATCTCAATAGTAAAGTGCCTTGCACATGGTTTTGGTCCCAAATCTTTCCATTTTACAGTAGCCTGAAAATGCCTCTAATAATCTAACATTAACTTTCATGTCCCCTGAGTATTACAGTACTAAAATATTCATTCTCTTGTGACTAATAAATTGAGTCAAACTTGGGCATCTGAGTAACTGAGGAAATCTTTATCTGAAAATAAGAAATGAAAAAGAGTTTAGGATGCGACTCAGTGTGAAAACCCTGAATTCTATCCACAGCACTGAAAAATATATATTGCCAAGAGAACCAGTAATTTATGATTCATAAAGGACTACAGAAAAATTGCAATAAATAAGAGCATAAATTGGAAATGAGGAAGAGTACACTACTTATATTTCTTAAATTCACCAATTTTCCACAAAATATTTTTCCATGGCTACACTGCATTCTAAACGTCACTAGAAAGCACTAATAGCAATGGACCTATGGCTGTCCTGAAAAGGTAGTGCTGCTATTTCTCTGGTTTTAATATTTTATTCCAAGAAAGGAATAGGAAAAGAACTTGGGACACCCTTGAAGTTCTCTGAGTATCTGTCAGGAAGTAGAGCTTCAATCTCAGATTGGATTTTACTTTGTTTCCTTGTTTCACCAAACAAGATCCTTTTGTAAGTATCTCCGAGCATTACATATCTAATTTTCCACTTTGCCAATAAATGAGTGAATTTTGATTATTCTGTGTGATGCCCAGAGAAAACCAGACATATGATCTGCTGCAATCTAAGCAGAAAGCTCTGAGAACAGACATCTGTGTGTGTGCTTTAAGTGAAAGTTTCTTGTGGAAATGAGTTTGGGAATAAAATACATCTTCTGCTTGGAGCTTCTTATTTTGAAAGTATTCATGGGGAAAAGGGTGAATGCTAGAGTGGGAAAAATAATTGTGCATGCTTAAAATAGATGCTTTTCCTCTTGCAGATTTGCATTTAAGAGGACAGGATAAGATGAAACTTGTGAAAACTATTTCAGTGTGGGCCAGGTCAAAGCATTGTCCAGATTGTGTTCATTCCATTTCAGCCTAAAGATGCAGTGTTTAGCCACTGATTAGTGTAGCTCTCATAGTTACAGATCAGATCCCCTATCCTTATATGGTAGGCCATTCTGATGTCTATCATCACAAATGCGTACAGCTTGTCTTCTTAAAATTAAAAGTAGGCATGATATTCACATCTATAGATATTCAGTTCTACAGAAACCATGAGATGCAGATTTATGGTTCCCATGATACTCAGATCTATTGAGATTCTAGGTCTTTCCATATGAGAAAGAATAATTTTAACTAGGTAACTTTTTAGGTGAAATGTCCATCTTTCTTCCCACCTCTAGATCTGAGAAGTCTGAGCCTTCATTAATTCCATGCTGTGGAAAACCTGCCTTGATCTTCCTCTAGCTCTGCACTAAAATTAAAAGTCTTATAACCCCACAACAGTGTGTGTCAGGAGCACATACACACCTTGGCTTTTGACAGCTCTGCAGATACAGGGACCCTGGGAAGCCCTTAGAGAAGGACTTGTGCTAGGCCTGCATTCCACTTATCTTTGCCTCCCTTCTTTTGGTGCCAAGCACTGGACCTTGTACATTTTCTCCTAAGCTTGAAGAGTGAGCAAGAAGACAACCTCAACAAGTGTGATGGCAGAGAATGGACATGCAGGACATGCTTTCTGACCATTCAGGATCAGGCCAGAATAGTAGTGCAGGAAAGGAGAAGGAAGAAGAGGAACAGCAGTATGCAGGGAGCAGTGATCTCTGCCTTCACTTGTTACTATTCTTCCTTGAAATTTAAAGGACCTGTAGCTTGCTTAGTTTTTCACGATACTTTTCACAATACTCCCCATCACTTGATGCAGAGGCAAAGAAAATGTGGAACACACCGTGTGTAGAGTGGAATGCTGTTGAGCCATAGAAATAATGAAATCCTACTACTTGTGACAGCATGCAGGGAAATGGAAACGTTATGTTAATAGAAATAAGCTAGTCATGAAAACAAATAATATGTGATCTCATGTGGGAGGGAGGGTTGGGGAAAGACTGGTCGAAGAACACAAAGTTACTGTTGTGCAGGAACAAAGTCTTGCATGCTATTCTACGTCATGATGACCAACAGTGACAACACTGTACACTTCAAGAAGCTAGGAAAGAAACGATTTGCAAATTCTTCACTATAAAGCAATGACAAATGGAACAGATATGGTTAACAAATTTAAAGATCTTAAAAAAGTATACATGTATTAAAACATCATGTTATTCCATTTACATTACTATTCCGCATTTTACATATTAGTAAACATAAATGTAAGCAAAAGACAAAATAAAAACTAAAAAGACTAATAAAGAAATTAATAAGCATATACCTATCAATTCAAACTGGGTCGACTTGAAAAAAATTTGGTAGGTGGACAGAGCATGGTTACACAATATCTAATTATGTTAATGTGTAGGCTCTGTTGATACTATTTCACTATTCCTTGAGTACATTTGAGGTGGGCCTGTACTCACACATGTGTGTATGTAAACAGGGCAAAAGGCTGTAGGTTATGTAGTTTTAGTAGATTTCTTCCTTTTTTTTTGTTTTATTCATTTATTTATTTATTTATTTATTTTTTGGCTTTTGAGACAGGGTTTCGCTGTGCAGTTCAGGCTGGCCTTGAGCTCACTTTTGTAGCCCAGGCTGGTCTGGAACTCACACTGATCATCCTGCCTCAGCCTCCCGAGTGCTGGGATTATAAGCGTGAGCCACCACGCCCAGCTCAGATTTCTTTATATGAAATAAATATGGCACAAATTGAAGGCATTTCCAATAAAATTTTACCTTCTCCCTGAATTTAATTTGTGTTTTATTTTTTATTGCTGTTCAAAAATAAATATAGGGAACGAAAACCAAGCATGAAGTAGTGTCAATGTAAAAGACTACTGATGGTGATAGGGGGGACAGTTAATTTCTCATAACTATTTGGACACATAACAGGTATTTGTCAAAAGAATTGGCTCTTATCAGACATAGTTCTTATCCGATGCAGTCTATACTTGCGTATTGCTATAGGATAAGATTATATTCCTAAAACATTTCAAGACTTTTGGACCCCAAACTTAACTTGTAACTTAATTGCCTTTTATAAAAATATAGTACATCTTTTTATTTATAAGGGCATGATTTCTATATCTTATACAAATTTTATTATCAATTTTTTTTTCGGATAAACTAAGAATTAACCTAAGTGGAAACTGAAGACTTGGATGGATAGTTGCTTATGGCAGTGAGCAATTCTACCTAGACCATAGAGACTTTAATTCCTGGTGATAATAGTCGAAGAGATAACCAGAAAACTCACTAATGGATCCTGCATCATGGTGATTCTGGTGGCATTTTTCATGCCCACTGCAGATACCAGATATTTTACGTGTCTGTTAAGACAAGTGGCTAGAAGTCTTGTGCATACTGTGTATGAAGCAACTTTATTCCTAGTCAAAAACATAATCTTGAAAAACAAAAGCAAACCAGAAAACCCAGGACTCTTTTTTCCTTCCAACTATACACAAGTAGAAAGCAAAAGGGCTATGATATCCTATAAGAAACGTCAGACATTTCAAAACTAGTGCTTTATTAAAAATGTGAGAAACTATGAAGAATAGTTAAGAAGTAATTGGAGAAATTCAAAACTGTTAATGTTAATAGCTTAATGTAGAGACAGTGGTAGAAATATAAACCTGTAGTTGCTTCCGATTTCTTAGCTGGCATGGTAAATCTCATCGTATAATTAATTTTTCCTTTCAGACAAATCTTTGACTTCTACATAGGTTAGGAATTCTGATAATAAAACTTAGCTACTGTTCAGGTACAGTATGCAAATTGGCTTACTATCCTTCTAATAGTAAATTACCCTCCACTGCCTCTATTGTTCCATGGTATACTTTAGCTCTAGTCACAACTTACCCCTTTCCACTTGTAAAAAAAGAACATTCAAATGAGGCTTGACTATCTTTTACTAAGGCTTCTCAACAGTTTATTTTCTCATGTGCTTTGTAATAGCCTCAGAGAAATCCCTGCTTAGGTGAATATTTCCACCGCTTGACATAATGGTGAAGGACATGGGCCATTGCTTTGTGTCAGCTCCTCAGAATATCACCTATGTGCTAGTCTCTGCGGGGGATAAGCAAAAACCCGAAGAGGAATTCCTTACTTCGGTGAACCTTGTTATCTAGCTGCACTACAGAAAACGTGAGTTTCTCCCATAACAGCCATTGTCATTCTGTATCCAGGTTTTACACATGTTCAGGTTTCTTACCTTCTTATACCTCTAAGATTTTTCAATAACAACAGGAAAATGTAAGTAATGCATTTTTTAACACTTGGAAAAATACAGGGTTTAAAATTATACACTAAATTCATACTGAAACCAAAAAGGCTGCCTCTTGTCCCCTTTTTATCCCTGATTGCTGCTTACTTTCAGTTGAAGAAAAATATGTTATTTCAGATCTGTTTACTTATTTATTTTTTAGCTGAGTATTCATTTATTAAGTGTTTTTATCAATTCAGTATTCAATCCAAGCCAGTCACCCTGACTCAAGCTGGGAACCACACAGTGTGGGTGATAAACCAATAAGATTAAAGGAGCCCCTGGGATGCAAAGTAAGGAACATTCTAAGGTCAAGAGAAATGGATCTGGTACTGCAGCTGAGATGGCAGCATTAATTAAGATTTCAGCTGGTATGAATATTTTTAGTCTACATGTTGGGTAGAGCAAAGGGTTGCACTGAAAGAAAGAAATATTGACTCTACAGGGCAAAATTAAAAATGTTAGCTGGCATTTTTCCACCCCTCCTCCAGGGTGCCATGATTGTTAAAGTGGAATTGAAAACCATCACTCCCAGGCTGGGGCCATTTTGACCTGACAGAGCAGAGCTACCCACTGTGCTAAATGTACTGCCATTATTTCCCTGCCCTCATTCTCGGTTACAACTGCTTTCCAATTAATATCTTGGGTGCATTATAAGTTTGCTCCTGATGCCATTTTCTTTAATGAAAAATAAGCTTAAACTAAACTCAGCAGTGGAAAAAAATGTGTGAAAACTTTATAGAGTGCTTCAAGTTAGCCAAGTCTTTCTCAGCTTTATAGATTCCCCTGCCGCCAAAGACCTCGAGTCACTGAGCACAGTTCTAGCTTTTACTTAGTTTATGTGATGGATTCCGTGGAAAGCTTCTGTTCACTCTTCTGGCTCCATCACTTTTCAACTGCTTTGTCCTCTGGGAAGTTGATTCACATGAACTCCACAAATGGAATTCATCCTCTGCACCTTCCTTTTCGATTTGATCAATAGAAAATACCAGTAGCCAATATGAGTCATTGCTCTGGTTTGCTTCCCATTGGGTCTCCTCAGGCTGACCTCATGACTCAACTGCCAGGCAGCCCTACAGATAATGGGAGTGGGTTTGGGAGGGTGACTGAAGGGGCAGGGGAGCCAACACAATCTCTGTCTCCAGGCCCCTACAGCTACGTCTTCCCTTGTCTTCCATATCTTTATGACAGGACTGCACTGTCTTCCTATTTCCCAGCACCTATGACTTAGGTAATTTTATAAATATCCATTTATAAATATCCAAATTAGTTCAATTGGAAGATATTTCAGTTCTTATTGAGATATGATAGAATAGTGAAACTGAATGAGAGATTCTTGCTAGGAATTTATTAGAGGTGATACCAGTGAAAGCACTTTCACTATCACAGAAAAAGAGTGAGAGAAGATGTAGGTCCTGAGTGACTGTGTGACTGTGACCTTGTAGTTATTCAGTCTCTCTGTACCTGAGCTTCTTCCTTCCTTCCTTCCTTCCTTCCTTCCTTCCTTCCTTCCTTCCTTCCCCTCCCTCCCTCCCTCCCTCCATCCCTTCTCTCTCTCTTTCTCTCTTTCTTTCTGGTGACTCAGCCCATGCTGAGGGTGGAACGGTGTAGCATGTGGTGTCAGCGATAGAGCCGTGCTCCCCTGAATCTGGCTAAGCTTGTTTAAGGCTGCTGAGCTCTCTTGCTGGCCCTGTGTGTGAGTTTTCTGATCTGTAAAATGGGTAAGAAAATTTTTTTATTTCGTAAAAATAGGTAGTTTATGACAAGTCTTAAGAATAGTGCCTGAAGCACAGAAAAGTTTCTTTGTGCTGGAACATCCAGTTCAGACATCCAGGTTCTAATGAAGCCACAATCCAGTTTCTGTGATGACAAGCCTCAAACCTGGTTCATTGCCTTCATGTATCCTTGATGCTGAAGAGATATAATTCATTGATTCAGCTACAATTTATCAATTGCCTATTATTTAAATGAGATCATGTCATGGGCTACAGAGAATTAAGATGAGGTTCAGGCTTATTTCAAAGAAGCTTGTATGCTCTTTGGAAGACAGAGATGAAGGAAATTTTCCACCTGAAAAATGAAGCTCTAGCCATTTTCTCAACATTTCAAATATTCTTACAAGAAAGTAAATGTCAGAAAGATAACTCTATGGGATATGTCAAAGGATAGGTATGCTAAAAGAAAAAAAAAAAACTACAACACAAAGTAATTCAGTGAAGAGGAGTTTGCTTGGACTCTGGAAGTGGATACCTTGTAGACAATCACAAAGTTGTGACTGTGAAACTTATTTCCAAGGAACACAGGTGTCACTTTGTTCATATAAGAGACCATCCATCTATCACAGATACCCTCTGTCCAGAGTTCAGTATTCTTTTACATAAACAAATTACAAAATTAGCTTGGTCATTACAATCATGATATCAAGCAAATCGATTTTAATTAATTGCTACTTAAAAGATCTACATACATAGTTCACTCAGTGTTCAGTTCTTTTCAGGTACTAAGCGTTTTCTGATTTCTTCAAAGGCAAATCAAAAATACGCTGCTGATTGTGCTATCATATTCAAACGATTTTTAAAAGTGAAAATTTAATAGTTACAATGTTCCATGGTGCATTGTTGTAAAGAATATTTGATTGACTTTTCTGGGATCTCAATTTTCACTACAAAAAATAGGCAAATGGTAATTGACTATCAAGCAATTCAACTTTCTCGCTAATGTCAATATTTAGCCATTAAATATATATTAAAGTCTTTAAAATGAATGTTTCTCATTCATTATCCAGGTGAAAAAGATGAAAAATGTCAGTTCATCAGGGAGCTCATTGTTTCTAACTTTAGAACAAGCAAGTGACAAGTGTTTGATAATAATACCCATAATTTCTAGTTTTAGAATTTTTCAACCTTTAAAATCCTCTGAATTTCTTATGAATCCATTTCTGGAAGGAAATAAATGTGAAGAGGCTTTGGAATAATCAACTGGTATTGAAGAATCTGCTCATGTGAATTAGAATGAGAATAATGGCCTTTTATATTGCCTCTCACTATTCCTACTGGCTGCAGTGACTTTCATGGACGCAGCTTACTGCCATTTGAAACTCTATGAGTGTGCTTGGATGTGTGAGTTTGAACATTAAAAATACATCAAACTCCACTTAAGTAGTTTAGCTAGTCCAAGAACTGTAGGCTCCAGTGCTTTCCTAGCAATATAGATGATTTCCCATCTATTACACATCCATTATTATTAAAGACAAGCTCTATGATTCCTAAATCTACCAAAGATAATCTATCTGAAAAATGCAAACAGACTCAGCACACACACACAGAAACATTTAATTGCACAAACATGGAGACAAAAAGGTGGATGCAGATACACACCAAGCGAAACACTTGCGATCTATTTCCTGAGTAAACTACACTGTTTGGTCAGTGCAAATCAGATGGCAGGATGACAGGAGCCAGGAGAGACAGACAGTAAATTGATCATGAGATTAGACCACACACACAAACCTATCAGGGGCTGCAATCTGAAAAGCAATATACTTGAGGTAGGAATTGTAAATGCATGTTCTTATTAGTAGAGGTTAAGAGAATTTACTGTAATTTTCACCAGTTCCTCTTTACTAACATTTCAGTCTTTGTTTTAGTTCTTCAAAAGAAAACCACACTGGCATACCCTCCCTCACTTTTCCCACTCGCCATCTACAGGGTCCTGTTCCCAGTCTATCTTACATTCAAGAAACTGCTATATTGAAAGGCATATTTTGAAAGTCTGTCTCCATTCGTGACTGCAAGGGCTGGTTTCCCTATGTAACAATGTGCTTCACTATTTCTCTGCTTCTCAAGAGAGTATACTTTTAACTGGAAGCAATGCAATCTTGAAACTTTATATAGGAGAAAAGACCTTAGACATCGCTTTCTTTTTAAAACTGATGCCTAATATGTGCTGAGACCTTCCAGGGTCACATAGCCTCATTGCTATAGTATCTCCATCCTTCCCACACCTTTTAATATCTTCTCAAGTGTTGAGCTTCATGCTGATGAGTCTTACAGTCAATCGTATCATTTATGTATTTATCATAAAAATCTCATGAGGTGACTATAATCCTATTTTAAAACGTAGAAATTACCTTCCTGGTAAATGGAGGAATTATAAATTCCATGAATTAGATCCTAGGTCACCGTACTACCTTGCCAGCAATGGGCCCCTGCCAAATCTGCTTCCTTGGGGTTATTGGTTAAAATGCAAATACCCCTGGGAATTATGGTCTTAGAAGCTAATATCCCAGTCACTAATCCTGCTTTAGGAAGGATTAGTCTACAACTCAGTGAGAGCAAGAATTGAACTCTAAAGTTGTGCTCGAGGGCTAGTTTTGATGATGAAATGGCAGGGAATAAACTACCTATTTCATAGCTTAGCCTGGAGCTATAACTGCTCCATTTACCTACCAGCTGTGTGGCAGTCTGGCAGGGTAGCAGATGGAAAGTCCACTGCCATATAAAAGATAGGTCTGTCATTACTAGGAAACAGTAGCCCATCCCTAATCCATCCCCTCCCATGAAAATGTCATTCAGAAACAAGCTTGTCCAGAGACTCTCCTAGGGCACATTTTCTGTGCCTTGCAGGACAAGGTTCATCCAGGCAGCCTCATGACACTGTGGCCTCTATGATGAGACTGTATTTGTGCTTAATCCATAATTAACTGGGAAGAGCATAATATTAATTATTTTGCTCAATTGTTAATCAGTGGGGTGTTTGCCTCCTGCATTCTCTCCTTGCACACTAACCTGTCAGCCTCTAGTAATTGTCAGATGAACAGGTTTGGGTAAAAGTCTCCAAGGAGTCCCAATTCTCTTGTTCCATTAGTGAGAACACATATAGATCATTTTCAGCACTAATCTAGGGCTAAAATCAATTATGTCTCTTATATTTAAAAATTAAATTGACTCACCATGGGAGTAGGATGAAGGAAAAATACATTCCTCCTATTATGTGTAATTACAATTGTAAAACATTTTCCTTCGCAATGTAATTGCTGCCTGCAGAGGCTAAAGAGGGTGAGCTTGAAGCATTTAAAGGAAATGCTAAGCTTTCTGTCAGATTTTTCTTTGGACTTTGTTTTCCTCTTCTCCCCAGACTTCTTTCTCCTCTTTATTTTAATATCATTATAACACTGTGAAGTCCTCCAAGGATTCTCAGCTTACACAGAATTTCAGCTGGAAGGTGGGGATCAAAAATCAGAGTGCAGTGGGGAGAAGAAGCTAAGTATGCCTGTGATCTAGAGGGTGCACATTTCTATCTTCCTAGTATTTATATTGTATTGCTAATTCATGGAGTAGGCCTGGCTTAGATGCTGAAGAAAATTCATACACAAATGATACAGACTCTATTACCAAGGTCTTCGATTTTTTTTTTTTTTTTTTTTTTTTTTGACTGGCTCAGGCCGGCTTAAGGGTAGGTGTCATACTCTATGTGGAGGAGGGGATTGAACCCAGATCCCCTCCACCTGAGTGACTTTGCGGAAGCATGTGCTTCAAACAACTGCGCTTCCTCGCAAGTCCCCAACCAAGGTTTTCAATCTTCAACAGTGACTCAGGGCGTCATATGACTAATAAGCAGGATTTTTAAAATTGAAAATATGATGAGTTGACCATAACAGTCATTCCAGTACTTTGAAAGATAAGCAAGTTAGGAGATCCCAGCACAGTACCTGTCCTTCCTAAGGTTCAGCTGCTGGGCTTATCCTGTTTGCTCCCTCAGAAAAGCTCACTACTTATACTAAACAACTTTATATTAGGGGTGTTTCAAATACAAAAATAGCTACAATTCATATTCCTAGATGACTCACACATAGTATGACTACATAAAATAAAGCAAAAAAAAGTGTGTTCAGGTAGAAAATTATTTTACACATAGTATGTACTAAATATTATGAGGATTATATCATATTTAAAATGTACTTAGGCCGGGCGTGGTGGCACACGCCTGTAATCCCAGCACTCGGGAGGCTGAGGCAGGAGGATCGCTGCGAGTTCGAGACCAGCCTGGGCTACAATAGTAAGCTCAAGGCCAGCCCGAACTGCATAGTGAGACCCTGTCTCAAAAAGACAAAAATAAATAAATAAAATAAAATAAAATAAAATAAAATAAAATAAAATAAAATAAAATGTACTTAGTTTTTACACCTGACATTCATATATGCTGGAGTTCTATATTCCTGCTTGATAAATGTGAAAAACTTATGTACATAAAGAGAACCATTCATTATTAGGATAGGAGATATTTCCCCAATGTCAAATAGCATAGTGACAGCTAAACTTCAGTGGATCAGTCCCACAGTGATTCAGGGCAGAGAAATGTCTTTCTTTGCCTCCCATCCTTTGGCTTGTGTCTAGATGCCCATCCCAAGCGCATACCATCATAGGTGGGGCTTTTACAGAAATGGCTGAATCTAGAGTGTGTGATGTTAGAATTGATTGAAGGTGCAGTGTCAGAATCAAAGCACTTGGGGTGGCCTAGGGTTAAGGATGTGAGTGCTACCTGCCCTAAGTAGCCATGATAAGATACAAGGGATAGAAAACCCTGTGGTTGTCTCTTGACATTTTGATGACTTTGGCCCACCATGAATAGTTTCTCTTCTGTAGTGGATATCTGCCACACCACCCTGATCTAGAGCCAGCAGATTATACAGTGAAAGTTCTACAAACTCAGAAAAACAAACATTGCCTCCTTTAACTTTTGCTGTTAGGTATTTTATCTCAGCAACAAGAAAAATAACTCATGGGGCTGGGAATATAGTTCAGCGGTCGCAGCACCTGCCTTGCAAATCCAAGGACCTGGATCTGATACCACCGAAACTGGGTGTGGTGGCACATGTCTGTAATGCCAGTGATGGGGAGGCTGAAAACAGGAGGATTTCTATGAGTTTGAGCTGTGTAGTGATAACCTGTTTCTACTTTTTCAACTAATTTGAAAATTACTTAGGTAGTATACTTAGTATTATGAAAAGCTTTCCTTATAGTTGTTTTATAAGAAAACAAACAAACAAACAAAAAGGGCATTAAAAGAGACAAGAAAAAATGCCATAGGATTGACTGGCTAGAATTTTGTATATGCTTGGATTTCTAAATTTCTGTGTAAAAATGTGTAACTGCTTTTGTCATATTCTATAGGTATGTATTAGAATATCAATGATTGATGGCGGGTATCAATTCCAAGTTGGGTCTGAGACATTTGATATTCAGAAGGACAGCGATGTTAGGCTCAGATACCTATGTGATATAGTAATAGGATCACTAAGCTTCTCTTCTGTAGGATTAAGAACATCAGTTTATGGACCGAAAATTAGAGAAAAAGAAGGCTACAGGGATAGCTAATATTTTCACCCTAGCCCTTCAAGGTCAGTGAGGACACAGAACATAAGAGAACCTGTACTGTAATATCCTATAACTCAGTGATGTCTCATATTTTCTGTTCAAGGAGATTTTGCAGCCACAGAGGAAAGAGATTGATGATGTATAGTGTACCTAAGGAGAGTCACCTAGAGAGAAAACATTCTTTCAGGCTTGCACAGAGAGCAAACTGGTAAAGCAGTGGCCATGGCTCATCCAGACAGATGGCTGACACTGACAACAGGTCTACAAAGCCCTGTACATGTTCTCAAGGTAAATCCTGAGGGGATTTGACTGACCGTGGGAGGTACAAAAGTTACATGTTCTGTTATACAGGTCTTGCTTTAACTTGCCCTTAACTTTTCTGCCCAAAGTAATGTTTAACCATGAGGCATAAAAAGTAAAGCTAGATTAGTATGTTGAGCTGTGAAAGGCTTTATTAAAACCTTTCATTTTAAACATTCTACTTACTTCATAGTTCAACGATAGTTTTTGTTTTTAAGCAAATTGAACCTAGTTTCACTTTCAAGAAAAACTTCAGGCACTACTAACTACAGGCTCTATAGTGGAGAGTGACATGATTCTTCATTTGAAGACCTCCTTACTTAGTGTGGAAGGAACCTCACATTCTCTATGTTGCACGGTTGCTGTCATTAACAAATATTTCCAGACCTATTTCCTGTAGTCATTCATGTTATATTTGTGGTCTTCAAATATTTGCAAAAATGTTTATCTTTGAATTTTCAATCTAATGGTCAAAGTTCCTCTTCAATTTTTTCTTTCTTTCTTTTTTTTTTTTTTTAAACCAAGAAGTCTCAATGAAAGCAGTTCTCTTGATAAAATTAATAAACAAAGTCTCTTAAGCATGAGTCAGGCATGCTATGATTTTGTTTGTTGTAAGTCTTCTTGACTTACAACATTTTTTGTGTCCTTTATTGTCACATTTGCAATTTGTTTATATGTCTACCTACACCCTTGCAATTGTCACAAAAATGGTTTTGTCTTCAGGCTTCAGGAAGTTTTGATATATTTGGTCTTTTTTATAGTTTTTTAATATGTTTCTAATAATTTTTTATGTTAGTAGTCACTTTTTAAAATTGAACTTACTGATACAACTTAAATATACTTTATGATCACGTTAAACATAGGGAATTTGTACCTGTACATGGTATATCTTGATTTCCTCTTTCTCCTATTACCCTCTCTTCTCTTCAACTCTTATGTATAAAAGCTTTAATTCCACTTTATTGTTCTTTTGTCTTTTTTCTTATCTCCTTCTGCCTTTAGCCTTCCTTTCTCCCCTGGTGTTCTTTTCTTTTTAAATGGATTCTTCCCATTTCAAATCTATTATATACTTTGGTCCTTATTTGCACTATCTGTTTCTCACACCAGAGAGACAATGCAATACTTACACTTGAGTCTGATTTATTTCAATTCAGAGTATAGTCTCAAGGTATAGTCTTCTCAGTAGAAGTCTCAAGTTTATCCTTTGTTTGATAGCTAGCACTCTATTTTATGAAAATATCAGATTTTTTATCTATTCACTGGTTGATGAGCATTTGGGCTATATCTAATATATAGATATTATAAACTGTGTTACTTTAAATTAATTCCTTCCTAAATTTTTGGTATTGGGTATTTTGTCTCAGCAATGAGAGAAAAGAACTAAGACAATGTTAAAGGCAGAATCATTTAATTAACAAATTTACTTGATAGAAACAGACTTGTTTCTTATATTCTGTGCAAATTACAGTGTGTCTTGATTGTGTTATTTTCAACTTATAGAACCAGTTTCAATATGTTTTCACAACAAATTGCCCTCTGTCAATGAAAAGGAAATGTAAGGTAAATTTTATTTATTTATTTATTTATTTAGTCTTTTTTGAGTCAGGGTCTCCCTATGCAGTTCAGGCTGGCCTTGAGCTCACTTTTGTAGCCCATGCTGGTCTCGAACTCACATCGATCCTCGTGCTTCAGCCTCCCGAGTGCTGGGATTACAGGCGTGCGCCACCATGCCCGGAATGTCTTTCATTCTTACACAAAGAAATCATCTCAGGTTGTTCCAAAGATTCTCTAGAAGTTGAGAAAAGTTGTTTATAGATTAAAAAAATATTAACACATACTAATAATTAGCCCAGTCTTAAAATGACATTAGCTCAACTTTGTTTACTGCCCTTGAATATAAAATAACAGTGCTGTTCATTTGGTAAAACTTTTCAGTTCCTAGAAAAGCAGAATAATCATGCTGAGAATAATAATAGTGATGTAGCATAAGTAACAACAATAATAAAACTGTTGAATAGTTAACATTAATGAAGTGATTAAAACCATCCATGAGGGCCAATTAGTACAAGATTATAAATAAAATGAGTGTTTCACCTATACTAATTGTAAAACTGCTGGGATTAATCTGACATCCTCAGGTCAGCCTTGTGGACCCAGGGCATTTGGAGATTGCTAATCTCCTGTGGTAGGCCTATCTCAGTCAGTGTGCTGCACTCCTCTTGCCATAGCAATGATTAGTGAGCACTGGCTGTAGACAGCACAACATCCGGAAGCACATTTGGTAGTTATGGTATTTGACCTCCACTTCCCACATCTCCTAGACATTACTGGGAAAGCAGATGGGTCAATTTGTGTCTGGCAACTACTTTGAAAACATTAGAGGACTAAATTGAAGATGAACCTGGCATTCAGAGGATGGCAGAAGTGTTGCCAGAATGATGGAGAAAAGGAGCCAAAAATCTAACAAAATTGAGCCTGAATGTATTATGCTTGGACTTTCTATTAATATGAACAAGCAAGTGGTCACCTCCTTTATTTAAACTAGTATGACATGAGATTATCTTTTCTTACAAATACAAATATCCTAGTAAACATATATAACTTTATATTTTATGAACAACTTCTATAAGCTTTATTCATCTTCATCCAACAGATCAAATATGTGAGGTTATACAGTTATTTATTTATATATTTATTTTGATGCAATTTAGGAGCTCATATAGATGAGAAGATGCTAAAATAAACAAAAGTTCATGATTTTGGAATCACATCAAAATAGTCTTTCCACATAAACTTACTGAATTGATTAGTGGAGCAATTGTAAGGATCATAAAAAATGTATACAAAGTTATATATATATAATGATGAGCTTTGAATAATACAAATGGAATTTGATAATTTCATTGGGCCAGTGAATTGGTTAGGTCTGTACATATAAGAGTAAGAAATTTTATGACCAAAGCATAAGAAAGTAAAGAATGTTCAATGCTGTTCAGACTTCTGTCAGATTCTCGTATCTTTTTGGTAAATACCTTGTATAATTCTGTCCCTAATATATTACCTTCCTTCCCCACTTTTAGTAACACTTGTAGGTCTTTTACTTTCTCAAAATGATCAAAAGGCCATTTAGTTAGCATACATTTCTGTCGAAAAGAAAGCCTTAGATTAAACTCATTAACTCTAAAGTAGGCCCAGCTTAATTAAAATGCAAATCCTACCCAGAAGGGTTTGCATTTCAATGACAAAGAGTGAAGTGGGTGATACTTACCTTGAAGAAATAGAGTATTACAGTGCATTTTAAACATGAGTAGGTTATTTGGGACAGGAATGTATTAGCATAACTATAAACTACATAGACTGTTATGCAAGGTACTTCGTTCCTACTAAGCACCACCATAGAAAGGATAGCACTATTAGAGTGTCCAAATCTGGCAAAATATCTCCGTGGCACAAGTGCCTGCTTGGCAAGTGCAAGGTCATGAGTTTGAACCTCGGTCCCACAAAAAGTAAAACAAATGAATGAGTGAATGAATGAATGAATAAAGGATAGAGTGCAGCAATGTAGGTGTTTGAGAGATCTCCATTCGGGAATTTAGTGCAATCAACTATATGAATGATCACAGACTGTCAGACACTTATAGCAATAAAATAAGTGGATGAGAGATCAGAAGTCACCTCTATTTCAATTTTGTTTTAATTATTGATTAGTGTGTATATCATATATTTAATAAATAATTTAATAAAATAATTTCAAATTACCAAATATAGCAACAATTAAAATTATATACTTATGTATCTAAAACATTCTACCCCCTCCCCCACTTTTTCCTCTAAAGAATCAGGCCGAGCATGTAGTGTTTTTATAAAAATGGCCTCATTCCTCTATCTCATCCCATTGACAACGATTATAATTATCTTTGCCTTTAGACTTTTATAATGTTATTATATACTTGTTTTCAAATAAAAAATATCTAATAAGGTACTTTTCAGATTTTGGAGTATTCAGAAATGATATATCAAAGATCAACTACTTTTTGTTTTACTTGATATTAATTTTGCTTGATGATTTTGGTATAAAAATTTATAATTTATGTATCATTTTCTTGATCTTTTACATTTAAATTATTTCTGTATTTTATAGAACTGAATGCTGTTATGCTCAGCATCTTGTGCTATTAGACTAGTTTCCTAACAATGCATATTATACCAATTATACCAAATTGTACTTTTTTTCCCAAGTCTACTAATCTTTCTATATGCTTACGAACACTTCTTTTTCATCTAAGGAAAAGGTTGAATTTTAATTTGAATTCTTTGTTTACTGATAAAATCTCCCATGTTTTTCCTTGAGAATGAAGTGTTCATAAATTGATCCGTTTTTTTTTTTTTTTTTTTTTTTTTTTTTTTTTTTTTTTTTTTTTTTTTTTTTTTTTTTTTTTTTTTTTTCTTGCTTACTCTTAGTAAATTCACGGTTATTTTGTAGGAATTTTAACACTTTTTTAGTTAATTGAGGAAAATATATCTTTCCCCAAGCTGAACCTTGCCATTTGTTCTACTTATAATGCTTTGTAGTACAAGTAACTTAAATTTCAATATCATCAGCTTTATCAATCTTTTATGTCATAATTTTTTTTTCTACTTGGTTAGGAAAATGTCTTCTACCCCAAGGTCAAACTCACACTTTTAATAATGCAAGTAGAAAACAGCCATGTGGAGAAAGGCTGAAAACTGACAAAAGCAATTCTGCTAGACAAACTAGACAGATGTCTCCAGTAAGAGAGGAACAGCTTTGCTCTCAAGGTGAGGGCTGGAAGAAGTAAAGGGGAGAAAGTAATTTATTGGTGGTGTAGTTTTATGGGGTTTCAATCATATCAATGAACCCTGATCTCTCATGGTGCTAAATTCTCGCTAGTATAAGGAAGTAATAATTCGAGATAGAAAGCAAGCTTAGAATACCTCCTACTTTCCAAGGGAATAGACATTTCTTTACCTAACCTGACTCTCCCATCCACCAAGTCTCCACTAAAACATTTTCCTCATTTCCTAAATGAACTTAGAACCACAAAACAGTAGAGAACGGGGATGTAGAGAGACTTGCCTAAGCTTTCCAGTCTCAGCAGGGTCACAATGGTCAAAGAATAGCGGTGGCGAAAGAAGCTAGGGAAAGAAAGAAGGTAAGAAGAAATTCAGGTACTACTGTTTATGTGTCTGGCATTGATCTTAGAAACGCGCATCATCTGTAAGGTGGACAGGAGACACTTGGCTTTTATGAAGCTTACATCCCAGTACAGGGAAGGAATAGAAAATCATAAACTATAGTGCTGCATAATGTAACAAATCAGGTAAAAATGAAAAGTGAAACAGAACAGTTGCAGATAGCCTTGCTTTTCTGCATATCATGACTGATGCATGTGCATCAAATTAGATGAAATGGGGGAATAAACTAGATGCACATAAGGGGTTAAAGAGATTCAGATAAATTTGTAATAGCCAAATATTGGAAACAACCAAAATGCCCGTCATTTGAAGAATGGTTGAAAAAATGTGATATTTTTATACAATGGAATATCACTCAGCTATAAAGAATAAGTTTGAAGACTTCATATATAAATGGATGTATATTGAACATATACTCATTAGTGAAATAAACCAGACCTACATGTATAAATATCGTATAGTCTCCCTAATATAAGAACTTTAATGAAGAACATAAAAACTTTAGGGCATAACACAGCTGAGTGTGTTATGCATTAAACAACGAAGTGACTAGAAGCAGATAAAAGAAGAAACATAACAGGAGCAAAACCCTGCACTTATGTACAAAGGATGAATAAGATATTGGTCCTAAGAACCTTCAAAAGGTTCATCACACTGATTGTAGCACCATATAACACTAAAACTATGCTTGGAATGCATGTCACTCTCATCTTTTTGATGTGTACTGCTCCCAATGTAAACTCAGTTACTGTTATACTCTCTCTCAATAGTATTAGTTGAAAGTAAGAGACTGGGCCAAATACCGTAGGCTTGATAGGCTACATTTTGTGTTTCCTTGAATTTCCAAATATCTGTGTAAAAATTGTGTAACTGCTTATATCACATTCTATGGAACGTTATTAGAATATCAGTGATTGTCAGAAAATATCAAGTCCAAACTAAGTCAAAGATGTTTGATATCCAGAAAGCCAGTGATGATAAGCTCAATTACCTATGTTATAGAGTAATAGTACCACGAAGCTTTTCTGCTGGAGGGTTAACAGATCAAAAATTGGAGAAAAACAAGGGCTATGAGGATAGCCAATATTTTGGCCCTAGCCCTTCAAGGTCAGTAAGGACTCAGGACATAAGAGAACCTGTGCTGTAATATCCTATAACACAGAGGTGTCTCAAATTTTCTGGTCAAGGAGATTATGGGACCTCAGAGGAAAGGGTTAAATGAACTATAGTGTGCCTAAGGAGAGTCACCGAGAGAAAAAAATTCTCTCAGGCTTTCACAGAAAGCAAACTGGCCAAGCAATGGCCATGACTCATCCGGAAGGCTGATACTGACAACAGTTCTACAAAGCACTGTATATGGTTTCAAAGTTAATCCTGAGGAGATCTGACCTTGCAAGATACAAAAGATAAATGTTTTGTTATACAGGTCTTGCTTTGACTTGCCCTTGATCACCTAGCAAAAAAGCTTAATTACAAGGCATGAAAAATGCAGAGCTAGATTGATGAGATAGCTATAGGAGGCTTGGATCAATAGCCTTCAACATTGCAAGTTTAACTGGTGGCCCACTGCAATTGTGTAACATTGGACTGTGTATGCATCTGCTTCTTCTTAATTCAAAGAGAAGAATTTTTTTCTTTCCTTAACAACATCAATAAGAAGGTGGGTCATGCCCACACACTGTACTCTGTATAACTATTTTGAGGACAATATACAATGTGTCAACTGTTAAAAAAAGAAAGAGAAAAAAATTAATGTTTATTGAAAGTGTTAATGTTTAATTGTTTGATCAATCTTATACACTGATATCTATTAATCTAAATTGATCCAATGATGAAAATATGTAATATAACCATTGTTAAATTAAAAAAATGAAGAGATTCAGATAAAAAAAAAAAAGAAAAGAAATGGTCTTGAGGCAGCAGCACACTGGGCATGAGTGATAGTGTTCTGTTTTGGAGCCTTCTCTTGAGCCCTTGTGTACACAATAAGAATTTTACCCCACCTACAAAACTCAGTTTCGGTGGTTGTATTTTAGAAATAGAATATTTTTTTAATATATGTGTGGCACATAAAATACATACATTCATGATGGAACTCTGATACATAAAACAACTTCAGATCAATCATATAATGGAAAATGTATAATTACACTCATGTAGTTTCCGTACTTATTTTTTTCTTAAAAAAAGGTCTTTCCATTTTTGATTGGATGCACCATAAGAATAGTTCCTAGTGGTACTGGTATTGCTAATATGTAAGCCTAGTGTGCTATCTGATATTTAATTAATGTATAATTCAGTGGAACTCATCAATTATGTAGTGAAGATTGGAATCACTGCAGAGATTATAATCCAATACCCTTCATATATTGATGTTTGTAGGTTGATATTGTCCAACACTAGCTGTTCTCTGTGACTCTGCCGCCTACATTTCCACTTGCTTTGAGCCCTGTCTCAGTGTTAACATAAACAATGGAGTTGTTTGTAGTAAAAAAAAAAAATCACTTCCAGTGATCCTCAAACATTCTAATGCCGCAATACAGCTCCTCATGTTGCAGTGACCCCAAACCAAAATATAATTTTGGTGGCTACTTCAAAGCTGTAATTCCAGATTAATAACATTTTCTGATGGCTTTAGGCGACCCCCGTGTTTTGGTTGTTTGACTCCCGCCAAAGTCGCGACCCACAGGTTGAGAACCACTGCGTTAGGCAATGTTACCTGATCTTGTTGTTCTTAGAAGAAAGACACAACATTAGATATCTTATAAATGTAACAAATTGTTCTCATCAGAAAGATGAGGTCCATGGTCAATATCTCCAGGTAAAGGGTGAGGATTTAGTGGAGGTTTTACAAATAGTAATTCTTTCCTAGGATGGCAGGGAGATGATTTGGGGAAGAGAATGAGGACAAAGTTACTGTGAGATTGTACAGGAAAATGTGCCATTTTAACTTTTGTCTTTTGATATTTTGATCAGAATATTTCTTTCTGAGTACCTATGACTTAGTTCTGATATTTCTTTAAATTATGTTGTTTTCTGAGCAAATATGGTCTTTAATAAGATTTGTTGACTCTATTGACATTTAAATGCATCATAAATAATGTCACATGTGCATTTAAGAGAAACCAATTTTAAGTGACTCTTTATGCTTAAAGCACAGGCTTATGACAACTATAGTCATGGAAGAATAATGAACTACTTAAAAGGAATCGAAGAGAAATGATAAATGTCGTTGGCTTCTCGATCTATCGAAGAACTAACCCAATTATGTTGAAATATATATTTGCTGGTATTTTAACCTCATTAAACTTAGTCCCTTGACAGATGTTTAAATGTACTTATGTGTATGTATATATTGTGATGCTTTTGTGTCACTAGTATGAGTTTCTTACATGTAGTTTGTTTTTTTTTTAATTCTCGTAAGTCTCTACAAGGAAGTATGTGTCCTAATGAGTTATATTACTCTGTAGCAACAGACTGCTAGAAACTTTCAGCACACAAATATTACTGTTACATGACGAGCCTGAAACTCTGCTAAAGTGGATGAATTCCGAGTACTGTTCTTTAGGTATGTGGATACGACATTCTGTTTCTTGGGAATAGCTCCTTTGTGCATCTTTCATGTAGCTCGTATCTCAAGCTCCTGAGCATTTCGTTTCAACCACATATGCAGCAGGTTTCAAGATCAGATTTCACTTTAGTCATATAGCTTTCCTTCTTCTCTTTATGACTGTGTATTTTGGTAAAAATAAAGTTCTTTTAAATCGCAAAATTTCATCTTTTATTGCACCATCTATTTATGAGTAATAAACTCTTTAAAAATTAGCTGGACCCTTACTTGATTCCATTCACCATAATGAGAGAAACTGTGGCCATACTTTTTCTTTATTTTTTTCTCTTTTCTTTTTTTCTTGACAGTTCTTTGTTTCGCATTAGACTAAACTATATAGAAAAGAAATTGCATCAAACACTCTTTTTCTATTTTTTGAGTAATTAGAGGTAGCCATAATTTGGACATGGTAGTGATAAATGCTAGTTCCCTAAATTATCCTTAAATATATATGACAATGCAAAACAGTGTTTATTGCTTGCCATGGAAGAGGAAGAACATTAAAGCAACACACTTGTTGCTATCCTCTCCAAAGGGGAAGGAGAAAGTGGTATTTATTTATTTATTTATTTATTTATTTATTTATTTGCTATTGTTTCCTCTTCAAGTCGGGTCTCTTAAACAATGCTGGTTAGAACAGGGGAAATGTCAGGACATAGCAATGTAGACAGAAGCTGGAGGCTGTCGATGACTTCTTTGAATGTTTTGGCAGTATGACTAGCATTTGATGTTTTCTATTAAAAACACAATGCACAATAAAGTTATGGAAATAACCTCTTGGCTAAGAGTTCACAGAGTTATATAGACAGTATATTTATGTTGATATGTATAGATGTTCAATTTTATGGTGCAGTATAGAGAATATAATTATTCACTTAAATTGGTCCAGTGTTGATATTTCAGTAATATCTTTATTGTTGCTTTTTGATATTTATTTATTTATTTATTTATTTATTTATTTATTTATTTATTTTTGGTGGTACCAGGTATTGAACTCAGGATCTTGCGCTTGCTAGACAGGCACTTACTCTACTGAGCTATCTCCTGGCCCTTCAGTAATATTTTTATTATACAAATTATTTGTTAATTTTAATAACTAAATAAAACAGTTGAAATGTTATATGTAGTACTACTCACTAATAGTATGGTACTTTGCAAACAAATTTTTATTTTCTTCTGTTCACAGAACGAAAAAACTATGTGAAAAATTACATGCTTTTTGATCAATTAAATGAATTTTCCCAAGATACTTGTTTGATTAATTAAATTTGTTTAAGATTTGCTTGAGTATGGAATAATTACTTTATCTGTATAACCTTATCTTTATAATCTTTTCATGAATAATGCACAAATATCTTCGCATTGAAGTTCTCTTCCTGGACTGAATAGTATGATAAAGTACCTGGATGTGTCTGACACATTAAATGCTTAACTGTACGTTAAAACTCATCTTGGTTCTATATGCCTTCCCAAGGAAATCTGCTCACACTTAAGACCTGCCAAAATTTGTATAGTTGTGGAGAAAAAAAATGATAAACTGCCACTATTCCTGTTTCATACACCTGTTCTCATGAGAGCAGGGTATCTACAGTATAAATCATGTTCAGCTTGGTTGACGAACTGCCAACTTACACTCCTTTGTTATTTTTCCTTGGGAATGATTTTGACACCTGTGACCCATATTCTTAGGCATATCTTGGGGCACTACTCACAATAGATTCACCAAGGAGAACTCTGCACTCTACCTGGTGAGACTTGACTATTAATTTTTCCATTCAGCTTGACAACAACTTCAAAAATATCCCATGATGCTACCTGTCCTCAGAATCACTATGTTGAATTAAAGTCCATTGCTATTTTAGATTTTTAACATAATGACTAGTTCCTTCTGGCCCTAGAATATATGATTTGATCCTGTTTTACACTAGTCTGTGGAATTTAAGCTCTGGCCTGCTTTGTATGTAAGTCTTAGGGATTTGGGTCATGACAAAATGAACAAAACTTTCAAGGAATTTCTCAATTTGGCTGTTTTACTTGACTTTTCTAAGCTATAGAATAAAAACCCTTAGAACCTAAATTTATTACAAATGGACCTGCTGGCCATTTTCTTCATTCAAGAAAGATGAGAGAAAGAGAGAAAACTGTTGCTGGCCACCAGCTTTCTATGTGATTCTGAAATGTATGTAGCCAAGTTTCTAATTGTTATTATTATTGTTATTATTATTTGTATTCTTTTAAAAGGAAGAAAGAAAGGGAAAAAGAAAAAAAGGAAGAAAGAAATGCAGCCAAGTTGCTACTTCCTGCTCCAATCTAGAGAAAGCCTGAATCATTATTACTACATGGGAACAAATGTTTGCAAGGAAGAGTTACACTTTCTGTAATAGAGATATAAATTGTAAAGATTGAAATTATATCTGTTTTTTCACATACCCAAATGGTCTTAAGACTCGCAATTAGTTTTAATCTAAGGGATGTATTTCAAGCAATATTAAGTAGATCAATAGTCTATCTTGATTCAACTAACTGGATAATTATTCACTTGCCCAATTCACTAAGCAGAAATTTAAACCATCTAGAAAAGAAGCTGTGTTTTAAGGACACTGCTAATATATAATAATGAAGAATAATTTGCTGAGGCCTATTGTTTTAATTGATTAATATGACAAAATTATGAAACCTAAGCTTTTTTCAATACCCATAACTTGTTCTCATATGCCAAAAATATCATGACCTAGAAAAGTTCATGGATTTGAATTGCTCAATAATGAAAGACAATGAAGTGAAGATAACATCATATAGCTCATTTGCTTGCTTATTCTGTCTTGGAAGACTCAAATTCTAAGAAATGAATACTCTACAGTCTTTCCTGGTTATGATACATAAATCTCATCTTCACTGAGTTTCTTCGCAAAGACCCGGTGATGGTATTTTAGATCTGAACCTCAAAATACATGAGTGTATTTTCAAGTCGATATAGCTTCATTAATGTAAGGGCTACAAGACACAAATCGACTAAAATCAGGAGATTCTGGTGTTGGCTCATACATTAGAAGAGATTTTGACTGACCACCTTAGTCAACTAAAGGCTAATTTTCCTTTTGCTATGATCAAGATTAATCAGACTCATATTACTTATTTAGTAATTTCCAATCAACAACTGAACTATGCAGCTGCATTGACCTGAGGTTTTACTCTATAACTCAGTTGAGTTCGTATACTCATTATCTTCTTGGTGATAAACATCATTTTGTAAGCTAATGATTTATAGATGAATTATGTCCAATAATTTTTATAAACGTTATACTTGTTATCATCACAGCCATTTAAGATATAGACCATATTTTCAGAAAGTTTTCAAACATTTGATCGGCAGTCTGAGCTGTGTATAACCACTGTACCAAAATGGCTATGAGAGACAGTGTATTAGTTGCACCATTCCCACCAGCCAGGAGAACCTAAAATTAATCTTACTAGCTTCTACTACTTTACTCAGTTTATGGCTTATACCTAGGGGTCCCCCTAAAGACTTTTGTGCTCACACATGGGGGTTTAGGTGAGGACAGGATCCAGGATATGCGAATATAAATTAAATGCATGTGCGATAGCTAAATTAATCTACTGATTTGCTTTGCCTTGTTCTGGGTGTGGATAATGGGAAGGCCCAACTTGGATCTTGGTGGCATGACCCAAAAAGCTTATAACCTGGATGAGAAAGAAAGGAAAAGAAACTTGTCATTGCCTTTTTTTCTTTTCTTTGTTTGTTTGTTTCTTTCTCTCTTTGTCTCTCTGTCCCTCTCTCTGTCTCTGTATCCCTCTGTCTCTCTCTCTCTCTCTCCCTCTCTCTCTCCCCGATTGCTGCCTCCTATCTACTCTGTTATGAACTATTTCTCCTCTGTGATGCCCTTCCGCCAAGCTGCCCTGTTTTGGACCTGGCCGATTGTGGAGGGTAGTTTCTACAAACTATGAGCTGAGTCAAAAATTCCTTATCTAACTTTGAATGCTGGGTATTTTGTTTGAACAAGCACTAAAGTAACTAAAACACCTGGATAGTTTTCAATCAAGTCCTTGCTGTCCCTCTGTGTCCTTGGACCCTTAAATATATTCATTTTTTCAAACAAAGTAAAAAGAAAAATAAAAACCATCCTTCGTGTAACTGTGAAAAGCAAAGGATTATAAAAGCCTTCATACTCAAACTCCTGGTTTCCTTAAGGCTAAGTACAGGACAAGTTCTTATATGTCCCAGAGCCACCTGGATGTGGCTTCATTCTTTTCAATTAGGGCAGCTAAATGGTTGGTTCACATCCTAAGGGTGTGCACTCACATGCAAAGTTCATTCATCTCCCTGTTTTCCATTTCATACTGTGGGTGTTTTCCGTTCTTAGCTCTTCATCATTTGAACTAAAACACTGCCTCCAGCTTTCCTGGGTCTGTCTTGTAGGTGAGAGATCACAGGATATTTTCAGCCTTCATAATCACATGGGCCAATTTCTCATGATAAATATACATGATATATGTGTGTGGATATGTGACTATTACACTTGACTGTCAGCTTGACTGGGTTTCCATGTACTGAACAGATGAGTAAAGCAAACTTCTAAATAACTGGGTTCCCTGATCATATGGGTGTAACTGGGAACTACATGTGGTTCCCAGACCTATTTCCTTATTACCTCTTAGTGATTCTTTTCCTCTGTTGACCCCTGACTAATTCACCCACTAGTTCTTTCAAGAAGTTAATCATTTCATTGTGTGTGTGTGTGTGTGTGTGTGTGTGTGTGTGTTTTAGCTTAGTTTTCCTTTACAAGTGATTCTTAAATGTTATTTTCAATTCTTGCCTGAATTCCAGTAACTCTTGACTAAGTTTTCCAAGTATCCTTCATAGTATCCTTCCACAACATTGTAAGGCTGGTTCTGAAAGAGTGGACCTGAGTTTAAATCCTTTGAGTACGTAAGTCTGACTAATTTTCTTTCTTCTTCTCTTCTCTTCTCTTCTCTTCTCTTCTCTTCTCTTCTCTTCTCTTCTCTTCTCTTCTCTTCTCTTCTCTTTTCTTTTCTCTTT
>PVJA010020027.1:0-7500 GCA_004027025.1 Myocastor coypus | reverse complement strand
ATTTTATGTCTGAGCATTTAATATATACAAACCCATAAATCTTAGAGGAAAGCTGAGAGAAATAAATAGGAATCTAGTAGGTAGCAGAAGTTACAATTAAAAACATTATCTGGACAAAGATTTGGAATATTTAACTAATGTCACCTAGAAAAAAATCGGATTGTTTTAAAACTTGAGTTTCCTGGTAGGCTACATAGAGTCCTTAAGAAAATAGAGATATTTGCATTATTATCTTGTTGGTAGAAGACATATATAATCAAACAATACCAGTTCAGTTCTAGAGAGCTTAACATAAGAAATAATCAGTATTTCTCTGTATATGATTGAAACCAAATTAATTCATAAGAAGAGTTTTTGAAGAATTTTGACTGTGTGAGCAGGTATATAGTTACTTAATTTTTCTGATTTTATAATAAAATGAATGTTGTAATAGATCTATATTTTCAAACTATGTTCAAGAAGCCTTAAAATTCTCATGGGCCTTCAGCATTATTTCAAACAAATGGCTTTGACTAACAATATCATTTCCTTCCCCATCACCCCCCACCAAAGAAAACCAAGAAGCATGCCTATGTTGTTTTTTGTTTTAGAAAGATTTTTCCAGTAGGATTAATTCATTCTTTAAACAAAAACAAAAACAAAAACAAACCAAAAAAAAACCTTTGTTTATTGATGCTATGGTTGGCTCAGCCTGCCCTAGGGGTGAGGCTGGCACGGCATGTGGTGCCCGGGATCAAACCATGGTCCCTGTGGTTACTTAAACTTGACTAAGCAGGCTCTTTAGACTGCTGAGCTATCTTGCCAGCCCATAATTCATGCTTTGTTCCCAACAGTTTTTATATATTATGCTTCATTTACTCAAATATCTGATACTATCAGTAAGAGTTTGGAGGACATTACCCAGAAAGATAAAAAATAATCAGAGATAGAAACTGTGTTTGGCTGAGGGCTTCTAGGGTTGTGAATGAAGGATGTTTGTCCTAACTTTTCTGATCCAAAGAATGTTCAAGGACACAGGTACCCTGAATGTTTGTCTTTTATGTTTTTCAGAAACCAACTATTTTTCAGGTCTGTGATGATAAGTATATATGAAAAGACATTTATGATGATAATTGCATGCACTTCAGTTTATACAAACAATTTTACAAATAATATCCTAGTACCCTTTCTGAGTCATGCCCTGGAAGTGATAAGTGATAACTTACTTTTAAATTCATATATAAAGCCCTTTGGTATATAACTGTAGACACTTTCTTTCCCTCCTTTAAGATTGAGACAAGAGGAATAGTTAGGAAAAAGTTTTCTGGAAGATTGGAGGCATCTGTTTAAGCTTAGCTTAAAGTTTGTACACATGACAAAATGTATCATATAGAGTTTTCAGGGAAGTCCATTCTTTTACGTGGGTATCAGAGCACAGAGCACAGAATAGAAAGAAGGAAAAGAAATGTAATGTGCGTGAATGGGAGATTAGAACATTCCAGACAGCCGTAATAGCTTGGCAATTTTAATCCTCAAAGTTTATATTGATCTACTATAAGTTTGTTGTTGTTGTTATTATTATTATTATTATTATTATTGTCATTGTTGCTATTTTCATTTATGTTTTTGGTATAGGGTCTCACTACACAGCCTGGACTCATAGTGATCCTCCTTTTCTCAGCCTCCCCAGTGCTGGAATGACAGGCGTGCACTGCCATGCCCGGACTGCAGAATCAGGGGTAGAACCCAGGTCCCTGTGCTTGCCAAAGAAGTTGATTAGTCCACTGCACTATCTCGCCAGCCCTGTGAAATTATTGTTAACAAATTTCTGTTCATGATAAAGTTATCAAGTCTTTAAATGAATATTGTATTATGTATTTGCTGATTAGCAATATAGCACATGTGTTAGAAATGTCTAATAAAATTTACATGACAAAATGAAGAGTAATCTTCTAAACCTTAAACTCAGAATATTCCTTCTTGTGATTTGAGTGCTTCATATTTCATAATTATTTTCTATGCTTATCTAATATCAACCACCACTGAAACAGTCTTTTAAACACAAATTTATCTTCATATTGGTATGTTCTTTATGGAGACCTATATCTATATGAATATTGATATTTAAATGTCCAAATCTATATGTATATTCATATGTATTTCAATATCACAGCTCATTTACTTTATAATTAATTACATGTATTCATTTTGTTATCTCTTTTCAAAACAGTTAAATCACATTATCTTGATAAGTACTGTTGAAAATCTCAACCTTCTGAAACATTTTTTGATTATTACACGTGAGGGTGAAAAGTAAAAATAATAGCTTTCTCAACTTCCATTAAACTTAGCCAAGATCAACTGCTCAATTTTCCAAGTAAAATGCAAAATGAGGTTTATATTACTCTTAATTGTATACTGTGCATAATGATTCATGTATCTTACTTCCATTTTAATAAATATTTCTTGAATATTTTTCCACATTGATAAATATGGTCCTGAAATTACTCATTTCTTATGTAATTTTCTTAATGAATTATACAATTAAGTAATGTAATTTTATAGGGTTTTTCTTGTTTCATACACATAAACATACTCATTACGATCAAGGAATTCATGTGTTTCTTTATTTTAAATCCTTCTGAGACTCTTTGCACTATATTATATTCTAGCACAAGCACTGATCTGATTTTGGTAAATTAGTTAGCTTCTTTTTCTTCAGAACCAGGGTATTGCCAGGCAAGCACTTATTCTACTGAGCTGTCTCCCCAACCCTAATTAGCATTATCTCTAATTTAATTTAAGTAGAATTATTTAATAAGCATTTTTGCTGTACTATATATGTCTCATCATAATTTTTTTGAAATCCATCCATGTATTCCATTATATGATGTAACTATAGAGAAAATTTTTATATAATCATTTAGTATGAACACTGGGCTTGTTTCCAGATTATGACTATTTCAAACAAGTTGCTATGCACTCCATGTACAAATTTATGTATAGCCATGTTTTATAATTTGGAAGAGATAAATGGATGGTCCTAGAACTGCTAAGTTTTATGGTAAGCATGTGCCTAATTTTTAAATAAAATTGATTGTGTTGCAATGCACCTGATTGTTTTACTTCTGATTAGCAGTACCTGAGGATTCAAGTTGGCTCATATCCCCACTAACACTTGGTATGGGGAATCTATTAAACACTGTTGATAGGTGTTCAGTGTTATCTTGCTATGGATTGAACTTGCATTTGCCTAATGACTAATGATGCTAGATATCATTTTGTGGATATCATTTGTCATCTGGGCCATCTTTTAGTGCAACAATTGTTTGAACCATGTAATTTTAATAATTGCAATATTTTCTTGTTGAGATTTTGAGGTTTTGAACTGATTCTAGATATCATCTTTACAGTTTATAATGTGCTTTATAATGCTCTTAACACTGTATTTCAGAGAGTAGATCTATTTTAATTTTTTTGATATTACCTTTGTAATTTTATCTTTAAAGCCTTATACTTTTGATAATGTATCTAAACAAATTTTAAGACAAGATCACAGGGACATTTTTATGTTTTTTATGTTTTTTTTTTTTAACGTGTTTTAGAACCTTCATTAAATGCATAATATTTTTGTTTATCAATTTGGTACATCTAATATCTCTAATGATAAGATCTCTCTCACTCCTGATATTGTCAATCTGTGTAAATATCTATATATCTATATATTTATATATATAGATACATATATATGTGGATATATGTATATATATATATATATATATATATATATATATATATAGTTAAAGGTTTATAAATTGTATCTATCTTCTCAAGGAAACAAATTTGGGTTTCACTGATTTTTGTTTAATTTTTTCATTCCATTTCATGGACTTTTCTTTCACATGGAGGCTAAGGTCACTGTTTGGAGACTTTATTTCTTTTCCATTGCAGGTAACCGCTGCTATCCATTTCCCTCTCAGCATCAAAAACTTCCTGTTTTGTAAATTTTCTTTCAGTTGAAAATACATGATAATTAGTTCTTGGACTATTTTTATTGGACTGTATGATACTTAGTTTCTGAACATTTAGTTATATTCTAGTTATTACTCTGTTATTGAGTTGAAATTATTTTCATAGTGACTAAAATTATATTTGTTATGACATGCATACTGTCCTTATAAACTTACTAAGATTTATATTATGTTCCATTTGTTGGCTTGATATGTAGTTAATAGACATGTATGTTGGATAACAATGAAATTCTACCATTTTGAATCATATTTTTAAATTGTCATGTCTATTTGATGAATTGACCATGTTATCATTATAATATAACCATATTTATCCTTGATAATACCTTTTAATATGAAATTTATTTTTATTGGTACTAAAACAGCTACAATAGCTTTTTTCTTATTGCATAATGTTTACATGAATATATGTATATACATATATATATATATATGTCTTATTTTAGTTTTCAAAATATATTTCTGTTAGATAAATGTTTTTATATTAAGTAAGAAATCTACTCTTTAGGAAGGATGTTTAGATCACTAATGTTCAATGTGACTATTGATGCAATTAGATTTGTCTATCATACTGTTCTTTCTTTTTACTTTGTCTCAATTTTTTTCTATTTTTCTTCCTTCATCTCGCCTCTTTTGAGGTAATTCATTAGCTTTGTAAAATAATAATGTTTTTTCTCTTATGTAGTGTTACCACAATTTACTGCTGTGTGATTTATTAGTTGGTTGATTATTATTATATTCAACCATATATTAATTTTACCCATCATTCCATTGAGCATTTTGTTATGCTCTACCTTGGTCTCCTAAAGGGACACCAATTACATGTTTAATAGCTTCAGAAATGTGTACCATAGCTTACTGATGGTCTTATTTTTTCTTTTGCTGTTTCATTTTTCATAGTTTCCTATGCCATGTGTCAATTAAAAAGTCCATATTTAATCTTCCATTAATGCCATAAAATGTGTTTCAATCTCAGATATTTAGCTTTAACCCTTTGAGGCTGAAATATATACTTACATAACATCAATCTAACTAATATATCAAATATAAAAGTTCATAAAAATAGAAGTATATGTTATACAATACATACATATATGATATACAGCTTCTTCAAATCCCACTTTAGCATATTTAATTATTTTGGTAGATCACTTATTAAATAAAAAGCTATAAAAGTACTGTTTTAGTATCTCTGTAGTGAGTTGTACATATAGGCCAGTTAGAGTAATTATATTTTGTACTTCACTAAGGACAGCTTTTGTGCCAGCAAGATAGCTCAGCAGACTAAGCACCTGCTTAGGCAAGGTCAGGAACTGAGGTTAGATCCCCAGTAGCATGTGCATGCTGGCCACACTCCCAGGACGCGCTGAGCAGGCGATGGACTATGGGAATAGTGGCACATGTCTGTAATTCCAGTTGCTGGCGAGGCTGAAAACAGGAGGATCAATATGAGTCTGAACTGCATACTGAGACCCTGTATCAAAGAAAGAAAGAAAGAAACAAACAAACAAAGGAAAAGAAAGAGTAAATGCCAGCCAGATAGCTAAGCAGACAAAAGTGGACAAAAGCACCTGCTTACATAGAGCACAATGGCCAAGTTTAGATCCCTGGGGTACTGTGCTGACCCTGCCCCTAGGGTGCGCTGAGACACTGATTGAGATAGGGCATAGTGGCAGGTGCTTGTAGTCCCAGCACTAGGGAGGCTGCAAAACAGGAGAATCACTACGAGTCTGATCTGTGTAGTGAAACCCTGTAGACCCTGTAGACCTTGTCCTAAATCCGAACAGAAAGAAAGAAGGAAAGAAAGAAAGAGAGAGAGAGAGAGAGAGAGAGAGAGAGAGAGAGAGAGAGAGAGAGAGAGAGAGAGAGAAAGAAGAGATAGTTTTTGTGGCTCTTAAAATACACCTGATAACTTTTAAGCAGCTTAATAGATTGTAGATTTCACTTTGCTGTGTGACATTAAATTTTTGCCCTTTCATAAATATTCTTGAACTTTATTTTGAAATGCAGTTAAGTTACTTGGAAATACAGAACTTTTAAAGTATTGCTTTTGATAGCCGGACGTGGTGGCTCACGCCTGTAATCCCAGCACTCGGGAGGCTGAGGCAGGAGGATTGGTGCGAGTTCGAGACCAGCCTGGGCTACAAAAGTGAGCTCAGGACCAGCCTCAACTGCATAGCGAGACCCTGTCTCAAAAAAGACAAAAAAAAAAAAAAAAAAAAAAAAAAGTATTGCTTTTGAGCAAGAATAGCACAGTATAGAATTGAGGGCTAATTCATCCCCACTAGAAGTCAAGACTTTCACTAGTTCTCTGTTCAACATCTCTGAGTTATGAGGTATTTTTCCTTTGTTCGTAACTAAAATGCTTTCTGACCGCTGAGTGAGTTGTGTGTGGGTATTGTTCCTTGGAGTACCTTCCAGAGTCCCCTCCCCCATCCAGCCACCCAAGCTCAGATAGTTTCCTTACAGGATCAACCTTTTCTTGTTGATTGGTCACCTGCTCTTGTGTGCTTGCTTTTTAGTCTGCAAAGTTCTGGGAACTCTTACCTGCCTTGGTCTCTCCCAATTCGCTTCTCACAGCTGACTTCACTAGACTGTGCCTGGCTTCTTTTTCCTATTCCATGGCTGAAGAATATACTGGGGGCAGTTGTAAGGTTTATCTTATTTCTGTTACCCCATGAACATTGTCCTTTATTTCCTGTTTTGAAAGCCATGAAAGCCACTATTTCATAAATTACTATTTTTATTTGTTTTATGCAGTTCCCAGGGTTTTCATCCAGGTAAAAGAGTAAAAGTATATTAATGAATGGAGTATATTAATGAATGGAGACATATCATTTTAAGTAATGCAATATTGAGGAATTTTGGAGATAACGTTCATGAATTCATCATACAAACAAAACCACTGTTACAATTTTTTTCATGTTCATTTTGCATTTCAGGTACTTCCTAATGTATTCTTTATTAGTTGAAGTGATTCCTGATTTAAATTTTGATTTTTTATTATGATATTAGTGGATTTTGAGAATAGTAGTATAAGGAATTGAATTTTTAAATACATTTTTTATATCAGAAATAAAATTTCTAAGTTTCAAGCTCTAGAGTCTTACCTGAGTTTTTTCATATTTGCTTTAAAAGGAACTCCTGTTAACTCCACAATAGATAAGCAAAAGAAAATTGACATTGTTTAAGTGAGTGAATTATGTCTTTTTTATTAGAATATAAGATGTGAGTTTTTCTTTATTTGTTTTGAATAGTGAGTTACTTTGATTAAATATCAACACTTTCAAATTACATATTTGAAATATTACTTCTGTAAGTAGTTGCTGGGGAGCATTTTAGGTTAGTTCAGTGATTTAAGCATCTGTACAGGCAATCCCAGTCAGGCACAGGGGAAAGTGGTTTGATCGTTACTTACCTTAAGGTAGCCTGAGCCAGCCAAGAAGAAGAAGAAGAAGAAGAAGAAGAAGAAGAAGAAGAAGAAGAAGAA
>PVJA010020026.1:22464-37593 GCA_004027025.1 Myocastor coypus | reverse complement strand
TAAAAAAAAAAAAAAAAGAGTACATCACTTAAAAATAAATAAATAAATAAGCCGGGTGTGGTGGCGCATGCCTGTAATCCCAACACTTGGGAGGCTGAGGTAGGAGGATTGGTGTGAGTTCGAGACCAGCCTGGGCTACAAAAGTGAGCTCAAGGCCAGCCTGAACTGCACAGTGAGACCTTGTCTCAAAAAGACAAAAAAAAAAAAAAAAAAAAAAAAAAAAAAATCAATGGGCAGGGACTGAAGTTTTTAGTCTAAAGGTCTTTCAAGGAGTATTAAAAGGATGGATACCATAGGTACCCTGTAAACTTCACAGGGGGCCTGAAATGTAAGGTTCTTGGTGAATGTTCATTTAGGCATCAATACTTGGTACTTGTTATTCTCTCATAAGGAGGCTACTCCTTCCACTGACAATTAAAGGTCTAGTTCGTTTGCCTTCTGTAAGGAAATGCACCTACGATTTCTCTCTCACAAATACTAGTAGTGTTCATTGCCTATGTTATTCCTTTCACAGCAAACCATATACTTCATTATTTGTTTCTGTGTCAATTTTATTGCCTTACTTTTGATTATAAATTTCTTTTTGTCTTTGTTGAGACAAGGTCTCACTATGCAGTTCAGGCTGGTCTTGAGCTCACTTTTGTACCCCAGGCTGGTCTCGAACTCGCACTGATCTCCTGCCTCAGCTTCCCAAGTGCTGGGATTACAGGCATGTGCCACCACACCTGGCCGATTATAAGCACAGCACTATATAGAATATATGGAAAGCACACAACAAATACTGAATAATAAATTTCTGAATAATCTGTCTATATGTCATCAACACTAAAAAGAATTTCTGCAGAACTGTCTGGGAGTGGATTTTAAAAGTACTATTTTGAGTCCTTCAGGATAGGGAAAATAAGAGAAAGTTGAAGAAATAGTTCTAGGTCTTTAGCTTCAACTAGAATTCATTTTTATCTGTTGTACGTGCTGGAATTCTTCCTATGACTGAGGAAAAGCTTTTTAGTTGATTCTATCATTAAATAAATAAAAAGAAAAAAACTTAAGAAACACTGGTTTTGTGGCTTTATAAGACCATATATATACTCATGGTACAGCTGATTCATGTCCTTTGGTATATACTTGGATATGTATCTGGCTGAAAGATATTCATAAATAATACAATACTTACATTCCCACTAATGGAAGAGAACAAACCTTGGGATCACATTCCAGCAAAAGTAACAATTTGCGCGTCTCATCCATGGTGAGATATCTGAACAAAAGATGTTTAGGTAAAAATAATTGAAAGTATAGATTTTAACATAATAGAGATAATCTGAATTATGAAGCGTATTTTAAGGGACAAGATGAACAATAAACATTGAACAAATAAACATTGTCTCTCACACATAGCTAAATAAAGAAAACAGTTTAAAGCATTTGATTCAGTAAAAGGAACACTGGTTCAAGAGATTTAGTACTTTAAAACTTCTACTTATTAAAATGACCACTAAGAGTACACACTTGAAAAAAAATTTTTATTCCTCAACTTTACTTATAATTTACTTTTGTCAAAAGTGTTATAAAGCAGACAATTTCACAACCAATTAAGTTACACTGGGAAAAGTGAATTTCCTGTTGGTAGAGTATACAAGTATCCAGGTGACTTGACAAGATCACAATAAATGTGTCTTCTCACTGAAGGGAGCTGAGTTAGGGAAGGCATAACCAACTGTACGTATATCTCATTTCTCTAATCACTATTAAACATCATCAAATAATGTAAAGACTTTCCCTACAAGGACATTGTCAGTACTTATACATTGTTATACTTACAACTGACAGTAAGTTATAAGAATATGAAAAACTTGGGGGTGAGGGGACAACTCTGTGGCACTTGCCTTACATGCATAAACCATCTCTCCCAAAAAGGGGGAAGATAATAACCCACAGTAAAAGTACTGAATTAATTGTATTGGTACAACTTTAAACTAGAGAAATAGAGCAATGCTGTTAATGATATTAAATCTAAAATAGGACCCTACTGATACCTGACTGTTGCTCTAACAGCCCTATAATATTAATAAATTTATCAGTGCATCAAACAAAAAGGTTAAGCTTGAGTTACCTTAAGATTTATGTACCAACAATGATACATCTACTTTAAAAGCTTTCCCTCTAGCCAAGTGTGATGGTGCATGCCTGTAACTCCAGCACTCAGGAGCCTAAGGTAGGAGGACTGAGCTGCAGATCAGCCTAGACTACACAGTGAGAGCCTATCTTAGACAGCCCTGCTTACCAAAGAAATTTCTTATTTCTATGTTTTAAATGAATTGGTTTAGGCTTTCCTTGATTTTCCCTTGTTATCTGGACACTCCTTCCTTCTTTCCTAGCATTGCATGTAATTTTCATTGTAGTTCACTATGTTTTGTTATCAACATACTTAATGCATAATGAATACGCTTGTTTAAAAATCACTTCCTGGGGGGCTGGGGAGATAGCTCTGAGGCACAAGTGCCTGCTGGGCAAGTGCAAGGTCGTGAGTTCGAACCCTGGTCCCACCAAAAAAAAAAAAAAAAAATCACTTCCTGGGCCCGGCAAGATAGCTCAGCGGTCTAAAGCGCCTGCTTAGGCTACCACAGGGACCACAGTTCAAGCCCCACCCCCAGGGCAGGCTGAGCCAGCCATAACATAAGTAAATAAATAAAGTTAAAAAAATATAAAAAAAATCACTTCCTTCTAGTGCCTAATATAAGTACCAAGTTTATAATGGATTCTAATAAATATTAGAGTAGCTAAGGGAATGTTGTTGGAAAAAAGAACAAATGCCACAAATTTAATAGATAATTATAGGCAGGAAGCAGCAAGGAGAACAGACAATTGGGCAGAACACTAAACATGCTGTTTACTAAAGGAAAGCTAATAGCTGGGCGCGGGTGACTCACTCTTGTAATCCCAGCACTTGGGAGGCTGAGGCAAGAGAATTGGTGAGAGTTCAAGACAGGCCTGGGCTACAAAAGTGAGCATAAGGCCAGCCTGAACTGCATAGGGAGGCCCTGTCTCAAAAAGACTAAATAAATAAATAAATAGGAAAGCTAAAGGATCACATGAATAATTAAAAGAATGCAAATTCACGATGCATAAGTAGGCATGGGTACAAAAAAAATTGTTTTATGGTTAACTTTAAGAAAAAATCCCATGTTCTCATTGAAAACTATTTTATTACACCTAAAGAATTAAATGCTAAGCTCAAACTTTTGTAAAATTCAAATTGTTATACGATTTTGAAATAGAAAAATACTTTTTGCCATTCCAACCAGTGAGACTACTGTGGTCAGAATCTGAGATTCAAACTTTCTAGTCAATGACTTTTCTCTTTCTCATTCTTTTAAAGTAACATTTTTTAGAGACAAAGAATTAGAGTTTAGCACACCGTGGCTAACACTGTTGATGCTAGAGACCTAATGGGAACTAAAGTGGAATCATCAAGAAAGTCAGGAGTATAGGGCTTACAGCTACCTCTGGCCGAACGTTTTTAGGCACAGGGTGTTCACACTGTCTATCCTATTTCAGGAGACAATACAAAAGTAGGAAGATGCAGGAAGTAGCCCTACTGAGGATTAGAAAACATGCATCTTACAATTCCTATGAAACTAAGAGTTACCTTACCTCTACAAGGCTGTAGAGAATTATGCTCCAGCTATGTGAAGAAACTACCCTCAAGTAGCTGACAATTTGGCAAGAATATGGCAAATATTTAATCCTTCCCTTTCTCTGTGTCTTAAATATATCATATCTCAATAAAACTATGCACCATAAATACTCTTTGGGCTTTTAGATTCATAATCAGGTTTTTTTGTTGTTAAAAAAAGAAAATGGTCTAAAAGCTAGGCACAATATAACTACAATATAGAAGTAATTTTTCCTTATATTTTCAAGTTAAAAAGTATCGGCCATTTCTTCCTTTTAGTGCTAAAGATTGAACCCAAGGCCTCATGTATGCTAAGCGGTGCTACCACAGAACCGTATCTTCAACTTCACAACCAACTTTAATATAAATTTGTAAAATTAACTTTAAAAAAAAAAATTTATTGATTTATGTTATGATTGGCTCAGCCTGCCCTGGGGTGGGGCTGGCGCAACATGTGGTGCCAGGGATTGAACCTCGGTCCTTGCGGTTGCCTAAGCAGGCACTTTAGACCACTGAACTATCTCACTGGCCCCTAAATTAACATTTTTATGAGGCTGTGGTACAACTCTTCAAAAGGAAACTCTATAAGTCAAAATTAATAGGATGGGGTTGTAGCAAGTGGTACAGCATGTGTTTAGGATACACAAAGCTCTTACTCAGTTCTCAGGATCAAAAAGATGGAAAAGAAACCACTCCATTTATCTTCCCTGGTCACTGACTAAACCATCAGATTTCTGATAGGTAAACTGACTGCATAAATTATTTTTTAATTTTAAAAAGAAAAAAAAAGATAAACATAATAAAATATAACAATGAAATCAAGCTTCAAAACAGGTTAGGGGGCTGGAGAGATAGCTCTGTGGCACAAGTGCCTGCCTGGCAAGTACAAGATCGTGAGTTTGAACCCTGATCCTGGAAAAAAAAAAACCAGGTTAGTAGGAGAGTCACAATAGTTGACACACTGCATCTTTGTAGTGGTTATTCAGAATAGAAGATATAGGTATATCTTGTCCATATAATATTAGCACAAAACTTGCTTCTTAATGAATAGTAAGAACTAGTTGTATAACTATCTTAACTATTTTGTGTATACATATATTGTTTCTTTTTCCCTTCCTTTCCCCCATTACAGTCTGTCTTTTCAACAGTTTCTTCCCAATTTACAAGATCTTTTATACATTTCGGACCTTATTTACTTGTTCATTCTCCCATACTAGTGAGATAGTATGATGTTTAAACATATGGGCCTGATTTATTTCATTTATGAGTATGGCCTTAAGTTACATCCTATAAAAGTTACCAGTTTGTTCTTTATGACTAAGTAGTACTCCATTACATTATAAAAATAACCCCATCTTTTTTTATTTGTTTCTCAGTTGATGGGCATCTGGGTTGATTCCAAGATGTAGCTATTACAAATTATGCTGCTGCAAACATGGATGCAAGTATATCACTGTGGTATGATGTTTTTAATTCTTCTGAGAAGATACTCAGAGGGAAAATAGCTGATTTTTTTTGTCTTTTTGAGACAGGGTCTCGCTGTACAGTTCAGGCTGGCCTTGAGCTCACTTTTGTAGCCCAGACTGGTCTTGAACTCTCACCGATCCTCCCGCCTCAGCCTCCCGAGTGCTGGGATTACAGGTGTGCGCCACCACACCCAGCTGAAAATAGCTGATTTATTTATTTATTTATTTATTTTTGTCTTTTTGAGACAGGGTCTCGCTATGCAGTTGAGGCTGGCCTTGAGCTCACTTTTGTAGCCCAGGCTGGTCTCGAACTCGCACCAATCCTCCTGCCTCAGCCTCCCGAGTGCTGGGATTACAGGCGTGAGCCACCACGCCCGGCAAAATAGCTGATTTAAATGTGACCTCTAATGCTAACTTTTTTAGGAATCTCCAGACTGGTATCAACAGTGGTTGCACTGGTCTATATTCCTACCAACAGTGGAAAAGGGTTCCTTTTTCTCCACAGGCCCTCCAGCATTTGTTTTCAGTTGATTTTTTGATGGTAGCCCATCCTTCTGGGGTAAGATAGAATCTCATGGATTTTGTTTTTTTTTTCCAGAACTGAGGTTTAAACTCAGGCCCTTGTGCTTGCCAGGCAAACGCTTATTCTACTGAGTTATCTCCCCAGCCCTCAGGGTTGTTTTAATTTTCATCTCTCAAATGAGGGGGCTTGCAGGATAGCACAGTTGTTTAAAGTGCTTCTTGGGCAAATGCAGTCAAGTACATAGGAGCACGGTTTGATCCTCAGCTCCAGAAGCTGCACCAGACCCGCCCTTAAGGCAGAGTGAAGTAGCCCCAAAAATATCCTTCTCAAATGAACAATGATGTTTAACATTTTTTCATGTATTTATTTGCCATTTGTATTTCTTAATTTATATTATTATATAGTTTAAAAATACTAATGCAGCCGGGCGTGGTGGTGCATGCCTGTAATCCCAGCACTCGGGAGGCTGAGGCAGGAGGATTGGTGCGAGTTCGAGACCAGCCTGGGCTACAAAAGTGAGCTCAGGACCAGCCTCAACTGCATAGCAAGACCCTGTCTCAAAAAAGACAAAAAAAAAAAAAAAATTCAACTCATTTTTAAAATCTTAGACTAATTATTATTTAATTTTAACTTACCCATACTTATAGGTACCTTGAACTTGAGAAATATTCAAATGACTACCCAAGTTTCTTGCCAGAGCTGTTGGAATAATGGGGATGGGCTTCACAGGTGCACACTTGAAGTTATTTGCTAGAGTTACTGCTTCCCAGTAGAAGTCGAAATCCACCCTGTCCAAATTCTCCCTGGAAGTGATATGCACTTGTACAGAAAGCAGTTTACCACAATCCAAGGAATCTTTGCTACATACATGGTGCTGCAGAGCCTGAGGAATCAATATTATACAATTATTTTAAAGCTGAAATGTGTCTATTGCTTCACAGTTTATTTTATACTGGGGCATATACACTTACAATATGTTGTATTAACAAAATGAAATTAGTTTTAACATTTGAATTCTCATATTTTAAAATCTTCCTTCCTTTCTGTTATGGTCAGCTCAGCCTGCCCTGGGGGTGGGGCTGGCGCAGCATGTGGTGCCAGGGATCAAACTGCAGTCCCTGAGGTTGTCTAAGCAGGCGCTTTAGACTGTTGAGCTACCTTGCTGGCCCTCTCATTTTTATGTGATCAAAAGATAGTGAATTAATCACATTAAAGCAAATAAAACCTCTGTTCTGAGCTCTACTACCTATTTGCTAACTTATTAGTATTACTATTTTTTAAGGAAAGAAAAGTTTATTTAGCTCACAGTTTGTGGAGGTCTCAGTCTATAATGATTGGCTTCCAGGCAGGGTGACATACCAGAGGGGCAAGAAGAAAGCAAAGCAGCAGGAGCAAATAAGAGCCATTTGCTACCTTAGCTAACACTTTCAAATTAGGAGTGTTACTCCCAACAAATATTTATTACATAGGCATATATGGATATAATTCAATTCTGACTTAGCCTCATTCCTTTTTTTTTTTTAACCTAAAATCTCAAGGTGGTTCTTGTCCTGCATTTGCTCACACTCACTGTATCTTTTCCAGTTTTACTGTCACCATTCTACTACTGGGTAGCATAACCCTCTTACTCATCAGATTACTGTGATGGCCTGATCTCACTACAATCAGCCAGCTCTATCGACTCAACTATTTCTGATTGGATAGTATATTCTCTTTTCATAAACATTTTATGAATGCATGCCCCATGTGACAAAGTCCAATTTCCTTTGCCTCCTGTAAGACAAAATTCTCCATAATCAGACCAAATTAACATTCTCATGACTCCCCATAAATCCAGCAAAAGCTACAAACAGTTACACAGAGCACAGTTTGAACTTTACCGCATACCTTGAGGTTTCTTATTTTAGTCACATTGTTCCTTTCCTGGAATGCTACCCATATTACTTTCCTTTGCCTCAGAAACCACATTTAATTACATTTCAGCCCATTATAATTCAATGATAAATTATTATATAAATAGATCCCAAATACGGATTTACTGAAATATTGCATATTATACTTAGCATGATTCTTGAAGTAAGAATAACAATTAAAGCGAACCTCACTTTAAACGTTGAAACAAAGTCATCCACATTGTCAATTGCCATTTCTTTTGAACCAACTCCTTGAGTATGAACTTTGCAGGTAATCAAAAAGTCCCCCGGAAGAGAAGCAGTCGGAGTTCTTTCTAAGCATCCAGGTATTTCTCGACCAGGATCAAACCGATCTACTGTCAGTGTCACACCTTCTTCATCTAATGAACAGAAATAACAAGATTTATGTACCATGCAATGAAAAATATAAACCAATGCTACATTATAGCAATGTACAGTTTTCACACCAGTAGTATATTAAAAAAGTAACTTTAACAATTTTATATATCTTCATATCCCTGGTATATAACAAAGAAAATTAGTACAAAGCACAAATAGGAGCTGGCTCACTCAATAAATGCAAGCTACAGTCTTGTCACACAAGTAAGTTTTAAAGGTATATTATCACCAGGCTGGCAAGATGTTTCAGTGGTATAAAGCGCCTGATTAAGCAAGCTTAGGCAACCACAGGGACCATGGTTTGACACCTGGCACCACATGCTGCACCAGCTTTGTCCCCAGGGCAGGCTGAGCCAGCCAGAAAAAGAAAAAGAAAAAAAAAAAAAAAAAAAAGAAGCATATTACCATTAAAAAAAGAAAAGTATACTACCATTTAAAAAAAGTATATTACCATAAAACAGTGTATTACCATCATCCACTGTGAGAGAACCAAGCAAGAAGCATGGCGTGTTTTTTCTATTTTGCTTAGCATGGCGGTAAGCAAGTCGGATAGTCTTTTCAGTCACCACAAGCTTTGGATTTCTGAAAAATAATAGATGTTTTACAACATGGGTCATGAAATGCTATCTAAAATACAACACAACTTTTAAAATGTATAGAAAGAGTATTTTCAAGATATTCCAAGGTCGGGCCAGCCAGATAGCTCAGCAGACTAAAGAGCCTGCTTAGGCAGAGTACAGTGGCCAGTGTTCAATCCCTGGCATACCAAGCTGTGCCAGCCTTGCCCCTAGGGCACGTTGAGAAGGAGACTGAGACTGGGTGTGGTGGCACGCACTTGTAATCCCAGTGCCTGGGAGGCTGAAAACAGGAGAATCACTGAGTCCGATTTACATAGTAAGACCTTGTAGACCCTGTACTAAATACATTTAAAAAAAAAGTTTTAAAGATATTACAAGGTCAAAGGCAACGGGCAGAGAGGGCCATCGAAAAACTAAATGGCAATAAGCTGAGATGGGAGCTGTAGTTGTCTTCTAGGCACCTGCTTAACTTTATGACAGAACATGAACTGACTATGAGACTGGTCAGTTTTTGTAAATATTGAGTGAAGAGTCATATTCATTTCCATATTGTTCATAGACTTTATATAAGTGCACTATTGAACACAGAACATGATTAAATGTTTAAGGAAATATAAAAGGAAACTAATATATGTATAAGAAATTGAAAAAAAACAAGCAAATTTGAAAAAATACAACCATACAGAAATTGTAGAAATAAAAATATAATCAATTTAACTTTCTTTTTTCTTCTGGAGATAGGGTCCCACCATGTAGTTCAGGGCTGCCCTTGAACTCACTATGTATCCAAAATTGGCCTTGAACTCAAGGTAGCCCTCCTGTCTCAGCCTCCTGAGTATTGGGATTGTAGGCATGCACAACCATGCTCAGCACAAATGTAATTAATTTAAAACTCAATAGTTGGGGCCAGCGAGATGGTTCAGCAATCTAACGCTCCTGCTTAGAAAAGCTTAGGCAAACACAAGGACCGTAGTTCAGTCCCCAGCACCACATACTGCACCAGCCCCAATCCGAGGGCAGGCTGAGCCAGCCATTAAAAAAAGAAAAGGGGAAAAAAAAACCTTCAATAGTTAAAACTATTTGTCTATTTATTTATCTATCTATCTATCTATCTATCTATTTACGTATTTAGTTTGGTCTTTTGCGACAGTCTCACAGGAGCAGCTATGCATGGTGGCACAAGCCTACAATCCCAACACTCGGGAGGCTGAGACAGGAGGGCTGCTACAAGTTCAGGTCAGCCTGGGCTACACAGAATTTAAGGCCAGACTGGATTACAAAGTAAGAGCCTGTCTCACAAAGAAAAGAGAAAATAAATCAACTATATGCTTATTATTCTAAACATCATGCACATATGTTATAAACAATCTTTCATATGGTATATGTACTTCCACATTTAAAAACATAATGGGGGTGGGAAGTAGTTTGGCAGAAGAGTGCTTACAGTGTGTACAAGAGTTCCACCAAAAACAATTTCAAATTAAGAAAAAAGTATGGCCGGGCGTGGTGGCGCACGCCTGTAATCCCAGCACTCGGGAGGCTGAGGCAGGAGAATTGGTGCGAGTTCGAGACCAGCCGGGGCTACAAAAGTGAGCTCAAGGCCAGCCTGAACTGCACAGCGAGACCCTGTCTCAAAAAAGACAAAAAAAAAAAAAAAGAAAGAAAAAAGTATGATAAAACTTTTCTGTGTGTATAGTTTTCTAGTACTGGAGATCAATCCCACTGTTGGTGTACCACTGAGCCACATCTCTCTTCTTCTTCATTCTTTCTTCTTCTTTCCTCCTCCTCCTCTCCCCCTTCATCCCCCCTTCCTCCCCCCTCCTCTTCCTCGGCGGGACTGGGGTTTGAACTCATGACCTTGTACTTGCCAAGCAGGCACCTGTGCCACAGAACTATCTCCCTAGCCTCTATTCTTCTTTTGTTGTGTTTTTCACATCTCTATTCTTACTCTAAGACAAGGTCTTACTGAGGATTTTTTTTTTTTTTTCCTGTTAGCTCAAGTTTAAGGGTGGGTCTGGGGATCCAACTGCCATCCCGTGCCTGACTGGGACTGCTGGTGCAAGCACTTAAACCAGTGAGCTAACCCAAAAGCCCCCAAAGACAAGGTCTCCCTGAAATGCTCAGACTAGTGTGGAAACTTCTGATCCTCATGCCTTAGCCTCCTTAGTAGCTGGGATTATAGGCCTGTATCACTGTGCCAGGCTTGATATGGATCTTAGAGCTATTTTCTCAAAACAAAAACAAAACAAAAAAAAAACGAAAAAGGGGGAAAAATAAACTGATCCTTAAGTATTTTACTAAGGTTACATGAATAAGAAGTGATAGAATCAGAATCTGGTGCTATAGGCAGCCTGACTGCAATTATAACACCTTAAACCTCAATGGCAAGCTGACTGTGTTTGTGTATGTGTGTGATCCCAACACTCCGGAAGCTGAGGTAGCAGAGGAGTGACATCAACTTTGAGGCCAACCTGAACTACAGAGTGAACTCAAGGCCAGCCTAAACTACATATGGTCACCCTATCCCAAACAAAACAAAAAATTCAGTATGCCATAAAAGAATGTTATAGAAAATTGTTTCATAAAGGGACTGACACATGGACCTCTCCGCTATAATCTTCTTATATTATTCTCAACAAGACATCAGTCATATGCAACTTTTCAATGGGTCTATTTTGTAGTATTTTAAATCTAAACTTTAACTTTTAAGACCTTAAACACAATCACATAATTTAATGTTTCTTTTAATATGATCCACTCAAAATCTGTTGTTTCCAAATTTGTTCTATAAAGATAGCCATGCTGAATAAAACATGACAAAAAAATGTTTTCAGCTTTCATTTTATTTATTTTTTTTTAGAGAATCCTGAACATAGACTAGCCTCAAACTAACAGCAATTCTCAAAACTTAGCCTCCCAAACACCAGTCTTCATTAATACTTAACCTCCTTTCCTGAGTTCAATCCCCAGTTACGCAAAAAAAAAAAAAAAAGTGCTTTAGGGGCTGGTGAGATGGCTCAGTGGTCTAAAGCATCTCCTTAAGCAAGCTTAGGCAACCACAAGGACTGAGGTTCAATCCCCAGCACCACATGCTGTGCCAGCACCTCCCCGAGAGCAGGCTGAGCCAGATATAACATAAAAAAAAAAAAAAATACTTAACCTCCTTTGAATTTTCATCATTTTCAGAACTCTAGATTTGCTACATATTTACTATGAAACTAAAACTGTTTAAGTACAAGGAAAAAATTTAAGCTGCAGTAGATGGAATTAAGCAGAAAAGTAAAGAAAAATTAATGCAGATCAACTATTCCTTACTGAAAATATTTGGAATAGAAGTGTTTCAGATTTTGGACCATTTGCACATACATAATAGGCATCTTGGCAATGGGACCCAAGTCTGAACAAAAATTCACTTATGTTTCATAGACTTCTTATATACTATGCAGTATATGCAGCCTGATGGTAATCTTATATAACTATGTGTTGCATGCTTTCATTTTGACTATAAAGAGGAATACAGGTCAGAAGTGGAATGTTCCACTCATCACATCATGTTGGCACTCAGAAATATTTGGATTAGAGCTTTTCAGACGTCAGATTTTGGGATTAGGGTATCCAGCTATAAATGCCCATAATAATCAACTTTACCTTACACATTCTTTTATTATATTGGTTTGATTGGATAAAAGAAACCTACCTGAAGTAATTGAGATGTAAGCACACAAAATCACCAATTGGCATTGGGTTCCAAAGTGCACACTTTGATGGAGGAAAGTGGAAAGGTACCATTTTGCTTGAAGAAAACCTTTAAAAACATTTATTTGAAAAAATATTACAACACAAAGAAAAGCAAACTTAGGAGAAATTTTATAAAAAACAATTATCTTTGCCAAGTGCAGCGGTCCATGCCCATAGTCTCAGCTGTTTGTTTATTTACTTATTTAGTTTGGTCTTTTGAGATAAGTCTCACAGATTGGGCTGCCTGTGAGACCCGAATCCCAAAATCTGACATCTGAAATGAGAACTTTAGGTGACTCTTGAGAGCTGGCATTACAGGTACAAGGTACACGCCACCACACCCAGCCAGTCTCAGCTACTCAGGAGGCTGAAGCAATAAGACTGCTTCACTGCAGGAATTCAAAACCAGGAAAAAAAATAAATCAGGGAAGATGAAGGACTTAAATAAGATAAAAAAAATAATAAACACTGCCATGGATATGAAGAAATAAGAACCTGTTTTTATAAAAGAACCTGCTGGGCTGGGAAGATAGTTTGGCAGTTTAAGTGCCTGCCTGGCAAGTGCAAGGAGCCAAGTTTGATCCCAGTATTGTGTTGGTGCTTGGGGGGCAGGGAAGAGGGAGGGTGGTATGCCAGTCACTAAAACAGGGTGTGGGGGTGCACACCTGCAATTCCGGTGCTGGAGAGGCAGAGACAGAAGGATCATTAAGTCCAAGCTGTGTAGTGAGAATTGTACCAAATAAATAAATAAATAAAGATTAAAAAATAAGAGGGCTGGGGAGATAGCTCCGTAGAATGAGCACTTGCCTGGCAAGCACAAAGGCCCGAGTTCAATCCCCAGTTACACACACACACACAGAAAGATTAAAAAATAGAAAAAAAAAAAAAAAAAAGAACCTGTATACACTACTGACAGAAATATACATTGATGTGGCCATTATGGAAGACAACACTGAAATCCTTTTTTTTTTTTTTTTTGTCTTTTTGAGACAGGGTCTCGCTATGCAGTTGAGGCTGGCCTTGAGCTCACTTTTGTAGCCCAGGCTGGTCTCGAACTCGCACCAATCCTCCTGCCTCAGCCTCCCGAGTGCTGGGATTACAGGCGTGAGCCACCATGCCCGGCTAACACTGAAATCCTTAAAACGTTAAAAATACAACTACTGCCAAGCATGGTGGCTCATGCCTGTAATCCCAGCACTTGGGATACTGAGACAGGAGGATCCATGTGAGTTGAAGACCATCCTGGGCTACCAAAGTGAGCTCAAAGCCACCCTGAACTGCAAATTGAGACCCTGTCTTAAAAAGACCAAAAAATAAAAAAAAATAAAATAAAAAAATACAACTACTGAAACAGGCCAGGGAAATAGCTCAGAGCACCTGTCAGGCAAGCACAGATCCTGAGTTTGATCCCCACCTATCATATGATCTGGCAATACAAAATATTTATCCAAAGAGAATAGCATCAGCATGTTGAAGAGATGGCTGCACTCCTATGCTGGCTATAGCATTATTCACAATAGACAAGACTTACAATTATCCTATGACTATCCACTGAGAAAAAAAAAGTATGATACACAATAAATACTGCTCACCCCTAAACAAGAATTAAAATCTCTGGTAATCACACTGAATAAGCCAAGTAAAGACAAAAGTATTACTAGATCTCACTAATTTATAGACCCTAAAAAAGCTGATTTCAGTGGCAGTGCCGGGCATGGTGGCGCACGCCTGTAATCCCAGAACTTGGGAGGCTGAGGCAGGAGGATCGGTGCGAGTTCGAGACCAGCCTGGGCTACAAAAGTGAGCTCAAGGCTAGCCTGAACTGCACAGGGAGACCCTGTCTCAAAAAGACAAAAAAAAAAAAAAGCTGATTTCATAGAAGAACAGTAGAATAGTGGCTACCAGAGGCTAGGGAGAGTAGGGGAGAGGTGGAGAGAGAATGGTTAATGGATGTAAAATCAAAGTCAGAAGGATTAAGTTCTCGTATAGAATTCTTTTTTGGTCTTTTTGAGACAGGGTCTCGCTATGCAGTTGAGGCTGGCCTTGAGCTCACTTCTGTAGCCCAGGCTGGTCTCGAACTCGCACCAATCCTCCTGCCTCAGCCTCCCGAGTGCTGGGATTACAGGCGTGAGCCACCACGCCCGGCTACGTATAGAATTCTTTAACACAGGGTGGTGACTATAGTCAACAATGTTGTAGTATATATTATAATACAACTAGGAAGGACTTTGAGTATTCATCATTAAAAAAAAAAAAAAAAAGAAAGAAAAGAAGTATGGTAGTGTACATTTGTAATCCCAGCACTGTGAGGCTGAGTTAGGAAGATCCTATATTTGAGCAGGCTAGGGCTAGTCAACTCAGTCAGACTTGGTTTCGAAGACAAAATTAAAAAAGAGGGTTGGCGATGTAGTTCTGATTGAAAACCTTGGGTTTAATCTCAGTACAAAAGAATCAAAACAAAACAAAGATGGATAAATGTTTAGGTAACAAATATGATAAATCCCTGGGGCCCAGCAGGATGGCTCAGTGGTCTAAAGCGCCTGCTTAGGAAAGCTTGGGCAGCTGCAGGGACCGTGGTTTGATACCCGGCACCACATGCTGCACCAGCCCTGCCCTGAGGGCAGGCCAGGTGGCCATAAAAATTAATAAACAAACAAAAGTTCTGAAACAAGAAAAAAAAATTAAATTAAATTAAAAATAAATAAAAAGACAAAAAAAAAAAAAAAAAAAAAAAAAAAAAAAAAAAAAAAAAAAAAAAAAAAAAAAAAAAAAAAAAAAAAAAAAAAAAAAAAAAAAAAAAAAAAAAAAAAAAAAAAAAAAAAAAAAAAAAAAAAAA
>PVJA010020026.1:0-22364 GCA_004027025.1 Myocastor coypus | reverse complement strand
AAGAAGGAAATAAATCAGTACATTAAACAATGCATGCTTCCTTATAAGAGCTCAATGTTAGTAATTTTTTTTCTTTCTTCTTGAGACAAAGTCTCACAACATAGTTCAAGCTGTCTTCTAATTAGCTAGAAGGGCTGATCGAAAACCAGGATGCATGCTTAAATTTTTAAAAAAGTTTTATAGTAAAAGACACATTGTCAGCTGGGTGTGGTGGCTCACGCCTGTAATCCCAGCACTTGGGAGGCTGAGGCAGGAGGATCAGTGTGAGTTTGAGACCAGCCTGGGCTACAAAAGTGAGCTCAAGGCCAGCCTGAACTGCACAGTGAGATAGTGAGACCCTGTCTCAAAAAAAAAAAAAAAAAAAAAAAAAAAAAAAAAAAAAAAAAAAAAAAAAAAAAAAAAAAAAAAAAAAAAAAAAGACACATTGTCATTAATCTCTTCAAAGACCCCCAAACAGAAAACTGCCCCATGCTTCAACACATTTCATTATTGCCACTTTCAAAAGAAGTAGTCCTGAAAGTTCTTTTCCTTATTTTTACGAGGTGTGAACAAACATATGGCTAACACTGCAGCAAGTGCTATCCAAAAAAGGCAGGCCTCTTTACAGAGTGTCCTTGTTCAGTTTACTCAATAGCTCTGGCACTGTGTAACTTCTGGCTCTCCCCAAAGTCAAAATAAGCAGGAAACGTAAATGCCTCAAATTTAGCAAGAACATCAAGGCAGCCATGACTGTGCAACTAAAAACAGGCAACAGGACTTCCAGAACTGCTTCAGAAAGTGGCAAGAATGATAGAATAGTATGTCCAAAGTAAGGGGTAGTATTTTAAGTGGTATTGATGCCACTATGTCTTTGACTATTTTTAAAAATTGATCATATAGCATATGTAGCCCAAGCTGGCCTTAAACTTAAGACCCTCTTGAAACAGCCACCCAGTACAGGGGCCACTGTGCCTGGCTTAGGTATTTCTTTTTCATTCTCAGTTGTCCACAGAAATTTAAAATCCAACTACAATTCTTCAGGTTTATTTCCCTAGTAATATAGGTTAAAAGCCAAGTAAGGTTTAAATACTGGCAATATCACTTACTAATTATACAACCTTGAATTGATTATTCTCTCTATGCTACACTTTCTTCATTTTAAAAAGCAGGGGTAGAGCCAGTGAGATGGCTCAGCGGTCTAAAGCACCTGCTTAGACAAGCTTAGGCAACTGCAGGGACCACAGTTTGATCCCCGGCACCACATGCTGCGCCAGCCCCAGCCCCCAGGGCAGGCTAAAATAAATAAATATAAAATAAAATAAGAAGTGGAGTAGATGGATAAAACACCATTTTATTTTATTTTTGGGAGGTCTGGAATTTGAACTCATAACCTTGCACTTGTCAGGCAGGCACCTGTGCCATGGAGCTATTTTTCTCTCTGGCCCCCTAAAATGCCATTTTACAAAGTATACATAGTATGGATTACAGGTTCACACCTGTAACACCAGTACTCAAGAGGCTGAGGCAGGAGGATCACAAAGCCTGAATTGCATAGAGAAACTGTTCTCAAAAAGACAAAATAAAAATAAAAACTATGAATAAACCAGGAATGGTAGCACATGGCTGTAATGCCAGCATTGGGAGGCTGAAGCAGAAGGACTGCCCTGAGTTGGAGACCACCTCTGGTTACATAATAAATTCAAGGCCAGTCTGAACTACAGGAAAAAAAAAGTATTGATAGGACCTATTTCACAGGTTGTGAGAATTAATTAAAATATACAGGCTGAGGCAGGAGGATTGGTGTGAGTTTGAGACCAGCCTGGGCTACAAAAGTGAGCTCAAGGCCAGCCTGAACTGCATAGTGAGATCCTGCCTCAAAAAGACAAAAAATAAAATAAAATAAAATAAAAAATAAACAGGGGCTGGGGAGAAAGCCCAGTAGAATAAGGGCTTGCCTGGCAAGCACAAGGGCCTGAGTTCAATCCCCAGTTCCAAACACACACACACACACACACACACACACACACAAAATGCTTTTAGCACGGTACCTGAAATATAATAAGACATTAATAAATATTACAACTTTTCTTATTCTGGAGTCTACAGGTAGACTTTGGAAACAGGAGAGAGATAAACTAAAACTTTACCCTGAAATTGGATATCAAATTTTTCATATCTGTATATGTAAGTACATTTTCTTAGGAAATGGGAGGTATGATTTTTATCAAATATTCAAAGAGACTTAGACCTACCTTCCAACACATACACAAATCAGAACTGCTACCCTAAATAAGGAGTACCAAAAACAAGTCACTAAGTAAAAGAAACTAGAATAACTGAGGAATAACTATTGTAAATCACATAAATATATATCTTATGTAGAATGTAATGAATAAATCTGAACTAAAATCCATCTGAAGATTAAGAAGAAAATATACTAAACTTGTTATAACTATGCCTTTCAAAGACCATACATTGACAAACCTCCAAATAGAAGGTGGCAATGTGGTAGAACAGAAGGGCAAACTTAAAGTAAAATGATAGCCTTCTTGGGTCATATTACCATTGCTTTCATCAAGAACATATGGCACAAAGGTAGACAGTACAGAATATAGCACCTATGCGTGTAATTATAACTTTGAAGAAAGAAATTTCACATGTCAGCTGTTCTTCTCCAGGGAAAAAAGAACAATACATGATCCAAAGGCAATTTATCTGGCCTCAAAATAATAAAAGAATGAGAAAATTAAAGAACAGCTGGCAAAGTCTTTCCTACATCACATGAGAAAAGCTTAGGGACATCTGAATAAGCTTGGGACACCCAACATGAAGTGATTACAATCAAGGAATTAGAAGAGGAAGCAATCCAGATACTTCCCCATCTGTCTAGTATAGACAATAAACATTTATGCAATTTTAGTTTCAGAAATTGAAGTACTACTTCCTGCCAATACAAAGAGCTCCCACATAATTAAGATAAGTAAAGGAGGGAATGAAACTAATGTTTACCAAGTACCAGATCCTGTAAATTACTCTTTTGTTTTCTTCTTGGTAATGGGGATTGAACTCAAGGCCTCCACACTGACCTTCATCTCCTGCTTTTTATTTTTGAGACAAAGTCTTGCTAAATTGCCCAGGTTGGGCTTGAATTTGTTATTCTCCTGTCTCAGCTTCCCAGAGTGCTAGAATTATAGGTGTGTGCCACTGTGTCAGCTTTGTTTAATAACAGTACTTAAAGGGCTGGCGAGATAGCTCAACCCGGCACCATAGGCTGCACTGGCCTGCCCCTGGGGTGTGCTAAGCTCAACACTAAGATATGGGGTAGTGATGCACACCTGCAATCCTGGTGTTGGGGAGGCTGAAAACAGGAGGATCACTTGAAGTCCAAGCAGCACTGTGAGGCCTTGTACCAAATACATAATAATAAATAAATAATAATCTTATTTAACCCTTCACAATCATCTTCTGATGGAGATTGCCTCCCCATTTTATAGATGAGGAACTGATAAACTCAATTAAGGTCATCCACCTTGGAAGTAGAGGAACCGGGACACATGCTCAGATTAACTTGATATGTGTTCTTATTCACACTCTCCCCACCACCACAAACCTTGAACTCTTGAGAATTCCTCATGTCTCAGCCTTCCAACTGGTAGGATTACAGGAATGTACTATAGTGTACACCACATTTTCCACCTTCTAGGGGTCATATTCTTTCTTCTCTTTAACCTATCTTCCCAAGTTAATGTGAAAAGTTGTGAAAATTAAATTTTGTAAAACAATTTCTATACCTGGTATTCACCTGGGACCTTGTAAGAGGATATACAGACTTCATATCTGGCAAGTGATTTATTCAATTTCAAACTCTCAGTATCCTAAAGAAATAGAGACAATGATTATTATTTTTTTTTTTTTTTTTTTTGGCTTTTTGAGACAGGGTCTCACTGTGCAGTTCAGGCTGGCTTTGAGCTCACTTTTGTAGCCCAGGCTGGTCTCGAACTCGCAGCGATCCTCCTGCCTCAGCCTCCCAAGTGCTGGGATTACAGGCGTGAGCCACCACGCCCGGCGAGACAATGATTATTAAAAACAAAGAGTAAATAGCTCAGTGGAATAAGCGCTTCCCTGGCAGGCACAAGTTCCTGAGTTTAATCCCTGGTACTGCAAAAACAAACAAACAAAAATAAAAAGATTATTTAGGTACATATTAATAGGCACAATTAAGTTAACAGGCACGTGAGATGTGCCTAGATTACTAAGATTAAATGCTTGCAAACTCTGCTGACCATTTTCAGAGGATTCCATAAATTCATTCTAGCATTTATTTTAGATAGCAAAATCTGTCAGCAAATCAGTAAATCAAGGAAAATATAATTTTGTCCCACAATGTTGGTATGTACTTCAGATTAGTGAGCTATGTAGGAAAATCTTCAGTTCATACATGAGATTTTTATCAAAAGCCTCACAGTCTTCAGAACTCATGCCCTCTGTGTGTACTCTCATCCATTTCCTTGGTGTGAACATCCATTTATAGAAAGCAAAACTTTGGTTTCCACCTCTCTTCTAAGTTTCAAGCATAGATTGCTGAGTCCCCTGCATAGCTTCATCTAAATATTACCACAGCAAAATACAGACCCCACAGTAATTTTTTCACAGTTCTGTATTTTCTAACTCTTAAGGTTATTAAAGTTCTGTGCACTTGCCGGGCGTGGTGGCGCACGCCTGTAATCCTAGCACTCGGGAGGCTGAGGCAGGAGGATTGGTGCAAGTTCGAGACCAGCCTGGGCTACAAAAGTGAGCTCAGGACCAGCCTCAACTGCATAGCAAGACCCTGTCTCAAAAAGACAAAAAAAAAAAAAAGTTCTGTGCACTGGGGTCTGGCAGGATGGCTCAGTGGTCTATCCCCGGCACCACATGCTGAAAATACTTGAGAGAATAAAATCTTACTGAACATGCCTTCCTCAGACTGATTAAAAAGTCTTTCTCAGAGACATCTGGACTTCAAAGGTTTAATGCAACTTCTATGTAACACAGGTTTTAAAGTCTACAGCTTTTTATATCATTTGATTGTCATGAGTAACAGCATTCAAACTAGTAACTCAATCCCTACAAAATATTCACAGTACAATTTTTCTTTGTTAAACAGTTATGCTTTAAAAATTTGCATGTCTCTTACTTTATGTGTTAGAGTGAAAGCACAGTTGATCTTGTCTCATTTTAAGACAATATACATAAAGTGGTTAATTCTGACACATTACAATGCAATTAAGGCTATTGAAACTAAAGGTATATCTAACAAAACATATTCTCAGATAATGACATCATTTTGCAGCAGATGAAAACCATCAAGTTATCCTCACCTCTTCTTTCTCCCTCTTCCTCCACATAAATTCTTAGCATCCCACAACCTTACTTGGCTTCATCAGCCACTCACCAGACTTGCTGAAAAGTCCCCAGTGGTACTAGGCTATTTCTAAATAAATCAAGTCCAGTTATTCTTTTTAAGAAGTCGACGGTTCTTGTTCATATACCTAATAAAGGCCTCTCACAATTTCACCCCGCCCAAATAGTCCAACCAAATCCCGTATCCACGCATCTTGCATCCCAGTCCCATGGAACTACCTGTAGTCTCCCCGTTTCAGACTGTGCACCGGCTCTTCCCCTTCCACGAGCATAAACTGATAAACCCCACCATCTAGCACCACGCATGTCTTTCACCTCCTCCTGTGTGAAATCTCCCGAACAACGTTACTTATGCTGCCAAGCACACCCCGAACCTTTATACCTCGTTGACACAATACTTCCAAGAGACCACGAGCTTCAAATATTAACTGGTTCCTCATTATAGAGCATAGCAGTCTGCTACTCTGAAAATACATGAGCGGTGCATTCCGGGTATCACTCCTCGAAAATTTTCCACAGTGAAAACAGACTTATATGGCACGTTTTCGATTACAAACCGTAGCGCGTAGACAGCCAGTTCTGGCAGTCGCGATCAGCTTTATTGACCCCATTACCTCTCCAATGCGTCCTCCGCCCAGGGTACCGGAGCACTGAACCCACTACAGGCCCCTGAGCGTCGCCCACTGTTCTTCTAGGGCCCCGCTTCCTCCCCTCGGGCCTACGAGGCGCACAGAACCCCACTCACTGTATCTCCGCCGAGAAGCGGTCTATTTGTTGCGCCAGAATTGCGGCTGGCTCCTAGGAGAGCCCCCGCCGATTCGGGGCCCGCCCTTGGGACGTTGGGGTCGCGGGAACCACGGCGGCAAACAGCTGCTCAAAAACCAAAGCGCGCGCCTCGCGGGCTGAATGGTTAGAAATCTGACCAATGGCCGAGCAGAGTTGGTGCTGGCGGTGTGACGTATTTTCCCGCGACAGCCTGCGTGTCAGCCAATCAGAGCCCCACATCTGCTCCTCCTTGACCAATTCTAATGATCGTTGGAAAATTGAGGCGACTACGCGTGCTCTACGAGCAGGATTCCGAAGATTTAAAAACCTTGCTTTCGACAACTGTTAAATTCCGGTGTGGGGCGGATCTTGCGCGCGCAATGAAAACCCCAGCTGCTTGGCAGTGAGTCGAAAGCCGGAAGTGTTCAGCGTTCAGATGGTCGCCGGGCGACTAGCTTTGGTTTCCTTAAGAATAGTTCCCGAACTTGTGTTGACAAAGAGAGGAGGGAGGTTAAGAATTTTAAATTCTTTCCTGAGGAGGATCCTATTCTATCAGTAACAGTTTTCTTTCTTTCTTTCTTTCTTTTTTTTTTAATCTTAAACCGCGTGGAATAGAACTTAGCGGCACGGCGGCTGCTCAACAAGCGAAAGGTCGTGAGTTCGATTCTTGTTTCCAAAATAAATAATTACAAATCTTAAACTGGCAAATCCTAAACTGGCTAGCTGGGCGCGGCGGTACCTGCCCATTACTCAAGAGGCTGATGCAGGAATATCACTATAAGTTCGAGGCTAGTCTGTGCTACGTAGTTCAAGACCGTCCTAACTATGTGGTGAGACTTTTGTCCCAAAAAAACAAAACAGAAATCCTAAATTGGGCTCGGTGGCATATGTCTCAAATGCCAGACAGCATTGCTGAGGTTGAAGCAAGAGAATCACTAGTTCCAGGCCAATCTAGGCTTCATAGCAAGTTTAACTCAACCTGGAGTACATGTTGATACCCTGTGTCAAACGCAAAAATTCTTTTACGTCGAACAGAGAAACACTTGACAAATTTATAAGCCACTTACATATATCTCCACAACCAGTAATGTATTATATAGTATTGACGGTATGTGTCCTTATATATAGTAATAATATTAGTACAGTCATTTGTCATTGCCTCCAAAGCTATTGTTGGTTTGGGTTTTCAATATGTTGTCCAGGCATCAAATTGTCCATGTCTTCCTGCCTCAGCCTTCCAAGTGCTGTAGATGGGACTACATTGTCTGCTGCATTGATCTGCCTCCTATTGTAGTAATAATGCGTTTTCTGAATGGGTTCCAGGATAATCCCCTCCCTGCTCCTCATACCACAATCCAAAGATGGCTGAGTCCCTTGTATAAAATGATGGGCTTGCATATCATTTGTACATTCCCCATGCATATTTTAAATATTTTAGATTACTTATAAACACCTAATAAACACTATGTAAGATCATTTTGGGGGAATAATGACAGTAAGTCTGAACATGTTTAAATTTTTTCAGTATATCATCAGTCTGCAGTTGATTGAGTCTGGATATAAAATGTATGGATACAGAGGGTGGGCTGTGTGTGCATCTCCAAATAGCTAAAGCAGAAGAGGTCCCCATAGCCAGTGCAGAGTCGGGATTTTAACAGTCTCTTACTTGGTTCAATCCTAATTTATTTTCTGATGTATAGGAGTACATCTTAAAGTTAGAGTATTTGCAGACTCTGCTGTTTAGAGTAACATCCAAAAAAATACATTGATAGTATATACACTTGATATGCAAGGAAAATGCCATTTTTATGTCTGTAATCTTCTGATAGTCTCTAGTTCTATCTCATCATGAGACAGACATCAAACAAATTCTAGTAGAGGATACTTGACCTGTATACCTCAAAACAATTAAACTCAAGCCAGCCATGTATGTCTGAAATTTTCTAATTTGGGAGATAGGCAGGAGAATCACTCTGGGTTCCAGGTCATCCTAGAGTACATAGCAAGATACCCACACCTCAAAAAGAAAAAAAAAAAAAAAAAACCATCAGAATGTTCCCTTTGCCTCTACCGTGTGAAGTCTGTGAACAGTGAATCGGGCCCTGACCAGATATTCAATCTTTCAATGTCATGATTATAGGCTTCCGGGCCTCCAAAACTGTAAGAAACAAATTTCTGCTGTTTAAAAGCCCCTCAGAATCAGGAGTGGTGGTGCACACCTGAATCTCAGCACTCTGGAAGCTGAAACAAAATCACTGAGGCCAGCCAAATAAAAAAATATGTAAAAGCCTCTTAGAGGTGGGCATGGTGGTATGTGTCTGTAATCCCAGCACTCAGGGAGGTTGAAGTAGGAACACTAACTTCAAGCCCAGACTGGGCAATTTAGAGACTTACTGAGACCCTATCTCAAAATGAAAAATTTTAAAAGGGGTGGGAATGAAACTCTGTATGAAGACCTGAATTCAATCCTTAGTACTGAGTAAAACAAAAGCCACTCTGTACTCTATTATAACAGATTAAATGGACTAGGAAACAGACATATTGTTTTTCCTTAGTTCCTTTCAGTAGCTGTCTAGGTAATATGGTCTTTATGATTCAACCAAGTAAATATTCAGTGTTATAAACCCTGGTAGACCTGGCTAGCAAGCTGGCTGAAAAGATTAAAGAGCTCTTGTTATCACCAGGAACAGGGAAGCTGGAACCAATTATTTTCTTCCTTGTTCTGTAATTTATTTACTAAATTTCATCAAATACTCAACTTTCCCTTTCTCAATGTACATTTCTCAGTGAAGCCATACTACTTAGTATGTGTGTGCGGTACTAGGGATGAAACTCAGAGCCTTCACGCTAAACTACATCCCTAGACCTTTTTATTTTTATTCTTAAATTTTGAGACACAGTATGGCTAAATTGCTAAGTTTCCCAGTCTGGGGTTGAATTTGGGATCCTTCTGCATCAGCCTCCTAGAGTGCTGGGATTATAGCCATGTGATGCCACACCTGGGTCCTGTGTTATACACTTAAAACACAACTGCAGCTTTGTTTCTCAGGAATAACATTTTTCTGTTCTAACAGTATTTGCTAAACTGAATTAGTGTGTCACCATCCTGATTTTTGCAGACAAGAAAGTTGCAGTTATACCAACCAACCTAAACTTATACAGTTTTATGAGCAAAGATCCTGAAAGATCTCCTTTCACTAGTTAGCTTTTAGTTCTACAGGATGGAACTCACTAAACTCATGTGACAGTCACTACACGCCCAGGAGGGCAAACATAATACCTGATATGGCATATCAGATTTTTATTTTATTTTATTTTATTTTATTTTATTTTATTTATTTATTTTTTTTGTCTTTTTGAGACAGGGTCTCGCTATGCAGGCTGGCCTTGAGCTCACTTCCGTAGCCCAGGCTGGTCTCGAACTCGCACCGATCCTCCTGCCTCAGCCTCCCGAATGCTGGGATTACAGGCGTGCGCCACCACGCCCGGCTCATATCAGATTTTTAAAGACTATGTTTCCTCTAGGTAATGCTTTCAGAATCTTACAGCAATGACTAGGCAAACTTGAGTGTAAACAAGTCATTTTAGAAACTCCACTAAGCACCAATTTATACAATGAGTAAGGATTGCTACAGAAAAGGAACATAATATACCAGATGGTTCTGAAGGCCTGAATAAGGGCTTGTTGCCTACATACTTAAGAGAGTGAATAATGCTATAACAATACATCATCATGCATTTGGTTGAGTGCTGTGCAAAGAGTAGACAAACATAATCCCTACAAAGAGCTCAAAATCTAGCATAGAGATAGTTAATACAACATAATGCTGCATGAGAATAAGGGATTTGAAGAGGAGGGTAAAGAACAAAGGAGATGTACCTAACCTAGTTTTCAGAATTCAGAAAAGTCTCCTAGAGGAGGAAACAGCTGAATCCTGAAAAATGAGAATATACCTAGCTCAAATGGACTGGCATTATGGGAGTAGATGATCTATCTTTAAAAGCAACTTTTTTTGTTTTTTTGAGACAGGATATTAGTATGAAATTCAGGCTGGCTTGGAACTCCCTACGTAGCTTCTGTTGCCCTTGAAGTAGTGGTTATCCACCTGTCTTAGTCTCCCAAGTGCTGGAATTATAAGCCTGTGCCACCATACCTTCTATCTTAGTTATTTTTTTCATTGCTGAGACCAAATACCCATCATCCAAAGTTAAATGATGAAAGATTTATTTATTTTTATTTTGTTTTTTGAATTTTAGGGGAGGATCTAGAGGGTGGTCAGGGTCTCACTACTAGATTGGACTCATAGTGATCCACCTGTTTACAGCCTCCCAAGAGCTGGGATTACAGGTGCCTGCCACCACACCAGTCTCAATTGCCATGTCATCGCACCCTGGGGTGGGCTGGCACAGGCAGGCCTGAGGATTGAACCCAGCTGCTGCTCCTGCTTACAGGTACTTTAATCCACTGAGCTATTTGGTCAGACCTGAAAGACTTATTTACTCACAGTTTGTGGGGGTTTCAGGCCATAATTGGCTGGTTCCCAGGCAGGGTGACATATGGTAGGGGTGGCAGGGCAACAGTTCATGGCAACAGAAAGCAAGAAGAGATCATGAAAGAGCTTCTTCTTGTCCCTTACATTGTATCTAGTGTATTTGGATTAGGGCGGTACCAATTCAATCAGTGGACTAACATAGCAATCACCTACCTTAATCCCAGCACCCTTAGTCCTATCATTGAATCATGAATCAATCACAAACCCTAGATTTAGTCACCTCTGTAAAAACCCATGACTGCATGAGACTTTGGGGAAACGTAGGCACAAACCACAACATTCCGCCCCTGGTCCCCCAAAGACCTATGCACATTTCTTTATGAAAATGACATTTATTGGGGCCCGGCAGGATGGCTCAGTGGTCTAAAGCGCCTGCTTAAGGAAGCTTAGGCAGCTGCAGGGACCGCAGTTCAATCCCTGGCACCACATGCTGCGCCAGCCCTGCCCTCAGGGCAGGCTGAGCAGGCCATAAAAACAAATAAACAAACAAAAAGTTCTGAAACAAGAAAAACAAATAAAAATAAGTAAATAAATACATAAATAAATAAATAAAAGAAAATGACATTTGTGGGACTTGGGAGATGGCTTGGCAATCTAAATGCCTGCCTGGTAAGCACAAAGACCTGGATTCAATCCCCAGTACAAATCAAAATTGCATAGTGAGACTTTGTATCAAATAAATAAATACAAGTTTAAGAAAAAAGAAAAAAGGGGCCTGGCGGGATGGCTCAGTGGTCTAAAGCCCCTGCTTGGGAAAGCTTGGGCGGCTTCAGGGACTGCGGTTCGATCCCCGGAACCACATGCTGCGCCAGCCCTGACCTTGGGGTGGGCTGAGCCGGCCATAAAAATGAGTGAATAAACAAAGGTTCTGAAACAAGAATAAAAATAATAAATAAAATAAAATAAATTTAAAAAAAAATAGCCGGGCGTGGTGGCTCACGCCTGTAATCCCAGCACTCGGGAGGCTGAGGCAAGAGGATTGGTGCAAGTTCGAGACCAGCCTGGGCTACAAAAGTGAGCTCAAGGCCAGCCTGAACTGTACAGCAAGACCCTGTCTCAAAAAGACAAAAAAAAAAAGAAAAAAAAGAAAAAAGAAAAAAAAATTTATGGCCAGCTCAGTTTGCCCTGGGGGCGGGGCTGGCGCAACATGTGGTGCCAGGAATTGCACTGTGGTCCCTGCGGTTGTCTAAGCTTTCTTAAGCAGGCACTTTAGACCAATGGGCCATCTCATCAGCCCAGAAAAACAAAAATGACATTTAGTCGATCTCTAAGAGTTGCTATTCCTAAGTTTTGGCACTGCTTAAAAGTCCAAGTTCCAAATCTCCTCTGAAATGTAAGGCAAACTTAGCTTTGAGACCCTATATGGATGAAAAGAAAGTTTAACACTTCCAACATTTGATGGCACAAGGTAGACATTTCTAATCCAAAAGTTACAAAATGGGGATAAAAAGGGACTACAGCAAGTCCAAAATCTAGCAGGGCAGACATTAAGTTCATTGAACACCCATGGAAATCTGTGGTAAGATGTGAGCTCCAAAGGGCTTGCGTAGCTCCACTCCTATAGCACTGCAGGTGGCTGTAGCTGTCATGGCTTCTTTCTTGGACCTGCTCTGCTTTCTTGTACTTTTCCTCAGACAATCCACATTCCCAGATTCTCCAAACTTCTGGGGTCTCCACTGCACCTTCAGTTTTGGCTTCATACACTTGCCTCTCAGGGACACCCTGGCTGGTCTTCCAGGCCTTCTTCTGAAATCTGAGTGAAAGCCTTCCTTACCCCATAACTCTTGATCCCTTGACTGTGCACCTAAAACCAGGGCTGCATAGATGATGCCAAGGTCTGCCACCAGCTGAAGCAGGAGCCAGGCTTCCTTCCCTCTTGGCTATATGTTTGGAGTGCCTATGAAACAAATCCCAATGAACAACTTCTGTAGGCTTCTGCCATTCTGGCACATGGTACTCTGGGAATTTCTTCTCAAAGTAAAAAGAAAGAGTTGTTCACCTTTATAATTTGGTGGCTTCAAAGGCTTGAGTTCTGTTGGCTTTTGTGATGTCCTCCTGCCATCTTTTCTGTTTTCTTCTGAAATACTTTTTCTTGCTATTCTTTCCAGTGACTAGTCTATTTAAATAGACTTTATCTATCCTCTGTCTGTCTGTCTGTCTATCTATCTATCTATCTATCTATCTATCTATCTATCTATCTATCTATCTATGTTATGGCCAGCTTAGCCTGCCCTTGGGGTGGGGCTGGCGCAGCATGTGGTACCAGGGATCAAACTGTGGTCCCTGTGGTTACCTAAGCTTGCCTAGGCAGGTGCTTTAGACTGCTGAGCTATCTTGCCAGCCTCCCATTGACCATTTTCTCCTGTTAGATCTTTGCAGGCCACAGTTTTACTGGAGCTTTCTTTCTGGCCAAACTCAGAAAATTTTTAATCATTCTTGATTGTGAAGCAGTGAGTGTGAAGCCAAAGATGCAGTGGAAATCTCAGAAATTTGGAGAATTCAGAAATGTGAATTGTCTGAAGAAAATTACAAGGAGAAAGCAGAGCAGGTCTAAGAGAGAAGCCATGGGAGCTACAAACACCAGCAGCTCTCTAGGGGTGGAGCCGGGCACAGTGATGCATTTCTGTAATCCCAGCATTCAAGAGACTAAGGCAGGAGGTTTGTCATGAGTTTTCAGCCAGCATGAGCTACATAATAACTTAAAGGCCAGCCTGCACTACATAGACTCTGTCTCAAAAAAGAAAACAAAAAATGACTCAGAAGGAAAACTATAGGTCAATCTCCTTAATGACACAGATGCAAAGATCTTCAATAAGATATGCAATAAATTGTGCTTGGCTTCAAATTTAAAAGCTATTGTACAGCAAAGGAAACAACAAACAGAGTGTCCAGACAATCTACAGCATAGGAACAGATTTTTCTCAGCTACTCTCAGAGAAAGATTAGAATATATAAATAACTTAGAATAATTAGACCTTCCAAAAGAAGAAACCCAATCAAAAGATGGGCAACTGAAATGAATAGACACTTTTCTTAGAAGAATACAAGTGGCCAGTAACATGAAAAGATGTTCTATATCTATGGCCATAGAGAAATATAAATTAGAACAACCCTGAGATTGCATCTTACTCCAGAAAAATATTATCAAGAAATTCTGTTATGGCTTTAGGTAAAAAGCTAGTAAACTAGTACAACCACTATGTAAATCAATATGAAGATTCCTCAAAAAACTAAAAGTAGGGACCAGGGAGATAGCTCCATGGCACAAGTGCTTGCCTGGCAAATGCAAGGTTGTGAGTTCAAACCCTGGTCCTGCAAAAAAAACCTAAAAATAGAAATTCAGTTCAACCCAGCTGTTCCCCTTTTAGGCATCTTCTTGTAAGCTTTAAAGACATTATGCTTGAGTGATACATGCATACCCATGTTTCTAGCAGCACAATTATTATTATTATTGCTGTACTGGTGATTGAACTCAGGATCTTGCACTTGCCAGGTGGCACTTATTCTACTGAGCTATATCCCCAGTCCTCTAGCAGCCTAATTTTAGAAGTAGTGCATATGCCTATCAACAGATGAATGGATAAAGAAAATATGATATTTATACACAATGGAGTACTATGGTGCTATAAGGAAGGATACACTGTTTAGTCATTTATAGAGAAATGGATACACCTTAAAAAATTAACACTATGGTAGAATGATTGTGAGGACAATACGCAATATGTCAACTTTCAAAGAAAAGAAAGGGGAAAAGAAAAAAAAAGTAATGTGGATTTAGAAAGGTTAATGTTTAATTGTTTGATCAATCTTATATACCTATGTGTACTAATCTAAACTGACCTGATGGTGAAAATATGTAATATAACCATTGTTAAATTTAAACAATAAAAAATTGAAACAAAAAAAATTAACACTATGGTATTAAGTGAAATAAATCAGATACATAAGCCCAAATTCCACATGGCTTCTCCTATATGAGAAACCAAAATGTAAATAAAAAGGAGCAAAACAAAAGATAAAAAATAGGAAACAGAGAGTTAGATTGTTTGCAAATGAGAAAGAGACCAAGAGATGGTAAAAAAAAAAAAAAACTTAGGGAAAAGGAAGGAACATAAAAAGAATTAAGATGTGTTATGCACATTTACCAACTCCCCATGATCATTGTCATTGTGTACTGCAAACATGTACTAATAAAAAGTAAATAAATGAAAACTCTGTGAAATCACAAAAATAAAAGACAACTCTTGTATGTAAATCAGATGAGTGGTAAAAACACCTCATTTTGAAATCCCTAAGGGAGTGCACCAGGAATGTGGCTGCAGCCTGGAAATAGTACTCATGCACTGATGTGAATGTGTCAAAGACTGAATGTAATTGGTGATCAATTCATTCATATGAGTAAAGACAGGCTTTAGGAATAACTCTTCTACACACTTTTCTGATGTCAGTCTTGTCACCTGTAATTCAACACTCACTTTGATGGGATTTTTTTCTATGTGGAATCCACTCCCACTTTTTTTTTTTTTTTTTTTTTTTTGCAGGACAGGGGTTTAAACTCATGACCTTGCAGTTTCCAGGCAGGCACTTGTGCCATAGAGCTATCTCCCCTCCCTGTGACCCCCACTTTAAAAAAAAAACTTTATATTATGGCCAGCTCAGCCTGCCATGGAGGTGGGGGCTGGCATAGTATGTGGGGCTGGGAATCATACAGTAGTCCCTATGGTTGCCTATGCTTGCCTAAGTGGGCACTTTAGCCTGCTGAGCTATCTCGCCAGCCCATCACTCCCCCCACACACACACTTCTGACAGAGTCTCATTGAAGATGCCCAGGCTGGCCTCCAACTCATGATTCCCTCTCCCAGTCTCCTACATGGCTGGGATTACAGTCATGGTCACCATTCCATATTGAGTGTGGAACTTTTTACTTTTATTTTTACAGTATTGACTGGAACCAGAGGCTTCATACTCAGGTAGATCCCCAGCCCGTTTTTAGTTTTTAAATTTTGCAACCGGTCCTTACTAAATTGCTAAGTTACCCAGACTGGAATGGAATCTGGAATCTTCCTGCTTCAGCCTTCTTAAAGTGATAGGATTATTGGCCACTTTACCCAGACAAAACTTTTTATACAGTCATTATTTGTTTGTTTTGTTTTTTGGTGGGGCCGGGATTCAAACTCACAACCTTTCACTTACCAGGCAGGCACTTGTGCCACGGAGCTATCTCCCTAGCCCTGTACAGTCAGTATCATATAGTAAGAATGCATATCCTGAAGCTATATACTGTTTGAATTTGAATGCCATTTACTGCCTTGTAGTCTCCAAGAAAGTACTTTTACTTTTTGCCTTTATATCTCCATCTATAAAATGATAATACTAACTTTACAATATTAGGAAGATTTCATGAGATCAGTGTTCAGCCAACACACAACTGGTAAGACTATACTGAAGGCTAAAATACTAAAACATTTAAAATGAGGTGGCATATACTGATGTTTGGCACAACAGATCCTGGCACAGAAACTGATACAGATCCTGTGATTGTTTTGATATTTTAAAAGTTTGATTCTCATCCAAAAAATAAATGAAGTACATAGCACATAGTGAATATGCAATAGATATTCATTAAAGTAACCTATTAATTCATTATGTGGATTTAGGAAGGAAATGGCCCTTTAGTGGGTGAGATATACTTATTCTATGTATATATTGAGACTTACTGTTATTATTATGCATGTGGTTATTTGCATGTATGTACAGCTGATTCTCTGCTATCTCCATGGTGGCTGAGACAAATAAGTGTGGCTAAAACAAAAAATGGGTTATTTCAAAACAGATTAAGAATAAGGTACTAAGAGGTAGACATCTTTAACCTTGATAAGCAGAAAAGCCAAAGGTTTCTGTGTTGCATGGCCTTTTTTTTTATGCCAAATGCCTGAGTGTATGATATCTATTGTGAATCCTGGCTTCTGTGGCTCAACTCTGCCTAACTAGTGTAAGATGTCGTATGCTACTTGGAAGCCAAACTTGGTGGTGCATGCTGTAATCTCAGCTACTCAGAAGGCCAAGGAAGGAGGATCACATGTTCATGTGCAACCTGGTAACTTAGTGAGACCATATCTCAAAGAAAGGGGAGGGGCATCAAGATAGCTCAGTGAACTAGGCCTGGTTAGATAAGCCCAAGGACTAGGATTCAGTCAGACAGTGTTGCCTCGCCAGCCCCGCCCATTGGTGTAAGATGAGTGGGCCACCAACATGGTGGCACATGCCTGTAATTCCAGCTCTGGGGAGGCTGAAAATAGGATGAACACTAGGAATCTGAGGTGTGTAGTGAGATCCTGTATCAAATGCATAAAAATTAAAAAAAAAATTCTTATTGGGCTGGGGACACAGCTCAGTGGCATAAGCGCCTGCTTGGCAAGTACAAGGTCCCGAGTTCCATCCCTGATACCACAAAAAAAAAAGGGTGGTGGTGGTTGGGAATATAGTTGAGTGATAAAACACTTGCCTAGAATTCATGAGAGACCCTGGATTTAAAATCTAATATTACAGGAGAAGGGAAAAGCTGCTTGGGGACTCTGACCTTGGTTTATTTTTCAAGTGCTCTTCTGTATCTGGCTGGAGTTTCCAGGGAGGCACGTAAGAGAGGTCCTCTAAGCCTTTTTGTATCACACAAGGGAGTTCTCCAAGCAATGGATCTTTCTCTAAGCTCCATAAAACCCAGCCCAGCTTACTAATGTTAAGGTCCCACTAAAGGGTTCTGGACCTTGTAGCAGTTTAAAGCATGGCTCCAGGTAGGTAGTACAGCATTTGGGAGGCTGAGGCAGGAGGATCACTATGGCTGGTTTTGAGAATTATTTTATTTTATTTTATTTATTATTTTTATTCTTGTTTCACAGCCTCTGTTTGTTTATTCACTCATTTTTATGGCCGGCTCAGCTCGCCCTGAGGGCAGGGCTGGCGCAGCATGTGGTGTGGGGGATCGAACTGTGATACCTGAAGACGCCCAAGCTTCCCCAAGCAGGCGCTTTAGACCACTGAGCCATCCCACCGGGCCCAGGAGGATCACTATGAATTTGAGGGTAGCCTTAGCTAAACAGTAAATTTAAGGCTAACATGAACTACACATGACCCTGTCTTAAAAAACCAAACCAAACCATACTGGCTTGGGACACTACACCTACTTACTCTTACTAAGAAGTAGGGCCTGTGTACCTTCTTTCAGCAACAGAAGTGTTGCTGCTGCAGCTTGTGGGCCTGGGTTTTAGAAATTGGGAGTCTATCTTCCCCATCTTTTGTTTATTCTTAGAATCCAGCCACCATGTATTAAGATGAAATCCAAACAGGCTGTGATGTAACCTGTGGTTCTGGATGAGTGATACAAAATGGAAATGGATCCTCCAGGCCCCAGTTGATGTCATCTGAGGCAAAAATGAGCTGTCTCCACTGCGCCTTGCCCCAAGTGTAGATTATAAGCAAAATAAATGCTTCATGTTGTTGTAGTCTATTAAAATTGGGGGATAGTTTGTGACATAGCACAAGACAACCATAACAGGTTCAAACAGTAAACTAATAATAATGTTCTTTTCCCAGCCTCCAGCCTTTACTCTGGTCCCTCTGTTATGGTCTGTGTCTAGGGATTCCCTCCAAAGCCTCATGCAGTCATGAGATAGACTTCTAGAATTTGTTACTAGCTCATGATCCACTGGGATTATGGGTATGAGTACTACACCCAGCCTGGGGTGCATAGCCTGAATGCAACATAAGTGAGACAGACTTGCTCTCAGTGGCCATTAGTCCCGTTTGCTTGTGCTCTCCGCTGTTGGCCTCTGCCATGAAAGGCTGCTCTCTTCTGTGTCACTCTGCCTTGGAGTCAGCCGAGTATGGACTAAAACCTCCACTGACTGTGGACTAAATGAACCATTTCTTCCTTCCTTTTTGGTGTCGGGTATTTGTCCCAGCAATGAAAGAATAGTGACTCCTGGGGAAACCCTTAGCAAATATGGGTATCTGAGGTTCTATCTTTTGTATCTCTCTATAGTAGTATTTTCCTTAGTTGCTTAGCCCAGTTGGCAGGAGGCACAAAACATTAAGCAGTAACCTCCTATTGTTAGAATTATATGGGGAGACACAAGAAAATCATTGTTTTGCTGTTACATAGATATACAAAGAAGTTTTGAGTCCAAACTGCTAAGTGGCACATTAGTCCTGGTTGCCTATTAGGCCTCTGGCCTAAGACTTTCCAAATGGTATGCCAATAGCTTCCCAGACTCTTTTCTTTTCTTTCTTTCTCTTTTCTTTTGTCTTTTTGAGACAGGGTCTCGCTATGCAGTTGAGGCTGGTCTTGAGCTCACTTTTGTAGCCTAGGCTGGTCTTGAACTCGCATCAATCCTCCTGCCTCAGCCTCCCTGGTGCTGGGATTACAAGTATGAGCCACCACACCTGGCTCCCAGACTCTTTTCTACAGATCTCAAATCCTTAAAATCTTTCAGTTTTAATTGCCAAAAGAAATATAAAAGTCATATAAGGTAATATGCACATTTGTTTTGATGTGACTTTTTATACTTCTGCCACCCTTTCCTAATACAATCAGTTACGTTACTCATTTCCAGTTGCCTTCGTCCTAGCTCCTTAGCTAAGCAGCTGGAGGGCTTGTGTATTCATTCTGGTACCAGGAATCAAACTCACCACCTCATTTTCCAGACAGTGGCTATGCCACTGAGTCTAGCTGTAGGGTTTAAAGTCTTATGTTGAGTTTGAATTAAGCTAGAACATTTTTGCTTGTTTGAGGCAGGGTTTTGATACATCATTCGGGGTAGCCTTGAACTCAATGTGTAGTCTAGGATGGCCTTGAACTCAAGACTGTCTTCCTGCCTTTGCTTCCAGAATGCTGGGATTACATACAGGTGTGCACCATCACACCCACACTGTTTTCATGTTTTTAAATGGATTTTTAAGGGGCCAGTGAGATAGCTCAGTGGTCTAAAGTGCCTGTTTAGGCAAGCTTAGGCAACCACAGGGACCAAAGTTTTATCCCTGGCACCACATGCTATGCCAGCCCCACCCCCAGGGCAGGATGAGCCAGCCATAACATAAATAATGACATAAATAAATAAATAAATAGATTTTAAAAAATGCTATTTTAGAACAGATGAAAATTATATGAAATTAAATATTTTAATGTCAAAAACAATTCTTTTAGTGTCCAGTAGCACAGCCATGTTTGTTAATATACTGTCTTCAGCTATGATTACAATGGCCAAATTGAAGTAGTTGCAATGGAAATAGTGTGGGTCACACAATCTGAAATATCTGATTCTTTACAGAAAAAGTGGGCAAATCTCTAGGCTAGGTAAATCTCAGGACTAACTGGCTATTCCTTTTCTAATTAAAAAATAGTAACAATTATATAGTCTCTTACACCAAAGACTTTTATTTTACCCTTCTCTCCATTTCCCAGTTTAAAAAAAAAACTCAAAAACCCCCTTGGGGCTGGCGAAATGGCTCAGCAGTCTATAAAGCGTCTGCTTAGGCAAGCTTATGCAACTGCAGGGACTTCAGTTTGATCCCTAGCACCACATGCTGTGCCAGCCCCACCCCCAGTGCAGACTGAGCTGGCCACTATATATATATGAAACCCACAACAGCATTCAAAACTGAGGCATTTCCTATGGTCAGAGTAAATTATTAGTAGAAATATATACTTAAATGTAAGTGTCCCTACTTTGAGTCAGAAGTCTCCTGAAATTCATTCCCTCTCAATCCTGATATGTGTACTAAAGTGTGGCAATATCTGGGGCAAAGTACTTTGTTTTTATTGGTAACATGAAGAGTTTGTATTTATCAACTGTACACAGTATTCTTTTTAACCCAGTGCACTCCGCTGTTTACATAATGGAATACTTGGCTATAGCAATACAAACATGAGACACAAACTTAGAAGATTTGAATGCTAGCTCTCGTATCTTACTAGCTGGACAACTTTTGGCTCCATGGTCCCTTCAGGTTTCATCCACAAAATGAGTTTACTGCTGGACATGGTGGTGCATACCTATAATCCCAGCAGTTGGGAGGCTGAGGCAGGGGGATTGCTGCAAGCCCAAGGCCAGCCTAAACTATACAGCAAAGAATTGTCTTAAAAAAAAATTACCTAACAGTAACTACATCACTACTACAGTAAGGCACAGCTATGAAAGAGCTCAACAAATAAAAACATTGAAGGACTACCAATAAGCCTTCTACAGCTGTGAGAATCTGCTATCACACTGTTCCTTCCACGATAGGAGCGAAAAGTATGCATGGAAAGGAAGAAGGAGCGAACTGGAAGAAGCAAAGTTAAGAGTGCAAGGAAAAGCCGGGCATGGTGGCTCACACCTGTAATCCCAGAACTTGGGAGGCTGAGGCAGGAGGATTGGTGCTAGTTCGACACCAGCCTGGGCTACAGAAGTGAGCTCAAGGCCAGCCTCAACTGCATAGCGAGACCCTGTCTCAAAAAGACAAATAAAAATAAAAATAAAAAAAAGAGTGCAAGGAGGACAGAAAAAGAGAAATAAGGAGGAAGGGAAGAAGTTACAAATCAGATTAGAAGTGGAGATGGGGGAGGAAGAAGAGGTGGAAGAGGATGGGGAGGAGAAAAAAGAAAACAGGTTAGGAAGGAGAGACTAAAGTGAGATGGAAAGGAGGCCAGGAAATACAGGGTGAGGGAAGTTGAAAGTAGTCATTAAAGGAAAGAGAACAGATGTAGGGCTAGGCTACTTCTCCTGTTTATCATTTAGCAACCTCCTGGTCACTCTGCCCTCAACAACTTGATCCTGATATCAGTTTCTCTTTACTATAATATCTGATTTACCTTCTATGTGGAGGATACATTTAATACCCTGGCCTGTAAGATTTCTGGCTTCCTAGTGCTAGGATTACAGGTGTGTGCCACCATGCCCAGACTGGGTTCCATTGCTGGCTCAGCACATCTGGGGGTGGGGCCAGTGTGGCATTCCGTGCCAGGGATCAAACCTGGTCCCTGTGCTTACCTAAACAAGCAGTCCGCTGAGCTATACTGCTGGCCCTGATCTTCAATTATTTTATTCTATTACTAGTTTATTTTTTCAGTACTAGGAACTGTACATAGAATTACACCCCCAGATTTTTTTTAAAAACAGGGTCTCAGTGAGTTACCAGGTTGCTCACACTGGGCTTCAATTTGTGGTTTTACCTCTGAGAGTGCTGGGAATGCAGGGATAAGCCACTATGCCTGGCCAAACTCATTTAAAACACATGATCTCATGTACCAAATGGGCTTTTTAAATTATTATTATTTTTTTATGGTCGGCTCAGCCTGCCCTGGGGGTGGGCCTGGCACAGCATTGGTGCAGGGGATTCAACCATGGTCCCTGTGTTTGCCTAAACTTGCCTAAGCAGGCACTTTAGACTGCTGAGCCATCTTGCCGGTACTCATATAGGCTCTTAACATTAACTACAAGTTTTATGATTAGCTTTCTTTAGAAAATGAACTTTTCCACCAGAAGTAATCAATTCATATCTTTTCCTCACTAAACATTCTGTTTCTCTTTACCTTCAGCTGATGCTTTTTACTGAGAAAATAAGTCATCAGATGGGGCTCTCATTACCTTCCTTTTTTTTTTTTTTTTTTTTTTTTTTTTTTTTTTTTTTTTT
>PVJA010020025.1:0-37531 GCA_004027025.1 Myocastor coypus | reverse complement strand
TTTTTTTTTTTTTTTTTTTTTTTTTTTTTTTTTTTTTTTTTTTTTTTTTTTTTTTTTTTTTTTTTTTTTTTTTTTTTTTTTTTTTTTTGTCTTTTTGAGACAGGGTCTCACTATACAGTTCAGGCTGGCCTTGAGCTCACTTTTGTAGCCCAGGCTGGTCTCAAACTCGCACCGATCCTCCTGCCTCAGCCTCCGGAGTGCTGGGATTACAGGTGTGCGCCACCACGCCCAGCTTCTACTTACGATTTCAGTTAAATATCATCCACATTGTTTTCAACAATATAGTGTATTCCATAATATACTATTCCTCAACATACTGACATATTCTATATAGTATATATTCCACAATATACTATTCTACATAGTACAATAGAATATACTCTGTTAATGTCTGTACTATGTCTAACAATCTGCATTGGTTATGTTTTGGGTTTTGTTTTTTAAATCAGTTTTAGTGTTATGGTATTTGGACTGAAAAATGACAAAGCCCTTTGGGAACTGTTAGTGAGACTCACAATCTTCTGCTGTTCTCTCTTTGCTCTATTATTAGGTATATATTTCAACCTGTTTTGATGCCGACTAGACAGTCTTGGAAAGGGCTCATGATTTTTCCAAGCATTAGTTTTAGTCTGGAAGGTGAAAATACAAACATATATATCTCATAGATTAATTATAAGCATTAAGATATGTGACAAATTGTCACAGACAAATTGTCATGTGACAAATTTTCTATCTTAGCATTTGTCTTGATAAATAACAACTGTGGTAATGGTGATTTCATACATAGAGGTGAAGCCATGATATTGATATAGGGGAAAACGAAACTCTGGACCTGAAAGGTAGCTGGAATGAGTTCGTGTTCTCTAAAAACAAAGAATGAAATTTAGGAGCAGAGGTTAAAAGTAGAATGTACTTATTGGGGGAAAGAAAGCTTCTGTCTGAGAGAGGGACAGAAAAGGGAGGTGACAAGCCAGTTGTCCCCAGAAGCTGTCTCTTCCAGCGACTTTCACAGAGCAAAATCAGGCTGAGGCAGGTCCAAGGTGGTGGAGAACATGGAAGCTCATATAGGTGGGCATGCGGCGGGACAAAGCTATGGCCAACCAATGAGATGACAAGTGCCATTGCTCAGGTAAAAGTGATTAACTCCAGGCCCAAATGGAGAAGTAAACCACATAGCAATTGGGCATGAATATGCGACAGGGTCTCTTCCTGTTGGGTCTGGGTTAGTGAATCATTTGGACTCTTTCAAGGTAATTGGTACCTATGTAAGATATCAGTCCCTGATGCTCATCCCTAGGGAAGTATGTGGCTGTATTTGTTTACTTTTTTCTCTTGAGATCTGGCCCATATGGGAGTGTCTGTCTCTTCCAAGTTGCAAAATCACCTTGCTTCCATATTGTCTCCTTGAGGGCCTGACCCTGTCTGACTGCGTATACTATTTCTATCTAATTTAGCTGCCTACAATAATATGATTTAGTTATCTATACAATATCTGCAAATGACTACAAATAATTAGACAAACCAATAGAACTTTCCATCAGTGATAAATATAAAATACTGTCTTAAGTTCTTAGAGGATATTAGTGGGCAGCTCTACTAATAGTGACAACATAATCTCTCTCTCAATCTCTGTCTCTCTCTGTCTCTCTCTCTCTCTCTCTCTCTCTCTCTCTCTCTCTCTCTCTCTCTCTCTCTCTCTCTTCTGACAACTGCACTATTAGTTGAATTTACAACAAATGGCCAACCATGAAACCCACCAGACCTTACTAACCAGCATGAAGCTGATTTCATGAGTTTAGAATTCTCTGCACAGCCCTCTTCCTGGCTGTAAAATGAGCCATGGCCATAACAGCAAAATGCATTTTAAAAACTATGATTTAAACCATGATCACATCTTACCTCAAAGTACTCTGTAGGGTTATGTAAATTTAGAGACTAGGTAGTGTTAGGTATATAAAGCCTTGGTACAGAGGAAATAGTCTCAATATTGTCAATGACTTTTCTAATATTAAAATATTTTCCCTTGAAATTTATAAGCTGTCATACAAAAGGATGGAAAATTCCCTTGGTGATTTGCAGCAGTAATTAGATATTGAGCATTTAATGGCACTGAATAAAATGGGAATATTCGAGATTTTCATTGAAGTTGCTTTGACAGTTTAAGATGATTCTAAATAATGTTTATATTCATTTTCAGAGAGTTTTGTTTTCTGAAAATAATTCTTTTTGCATTTGAACTTCCAGTTGTTCTGATAACTCCATGTCCAAAATACCTACTATAAAATTCCTTGTTAGATATACTTAGCACTGATGTATTTTGTTAAATATTAGCTAGCAATATAATTTTATATATTGTGAGTTAAGAAATATGATGCTGGGGATACCACTGACTCAAATTCTTACGTGGTTTCTCAATAACTAGTAAAATATATAAGGAAATACCTAACATTGACTATTCATAAATAAATCCAGAAATTAAGAAGACATGTTTTCATTGGCCTTGTTCACTCTTAGCATTCCATTTCTTTTAAAGCACTGCTTTAGGATAAAGATAGATTTTAATGTGGCCATTTAAAGTATCTCCTCAGAAATAGTTAGCACAATAGGTTATAGGAATGAAGTCCCAGGACTTCTGGTTATTTAACATTAAATAAACACATTACAATAATCTATAAATATAGATTTGTTCCATTAAAATTTTCAGTACCCTAGCAGTTCTCAAAGATAATATTTGCATATGGAGAACTGTATGGGGCTGACATTTTACTCCACTTGAAACCTAAGTTGGTTTGCTGTGGTCTCAGGCATACAGTGGAAGCTCCAAGACGTTATTAGAGACTAAAGACACTGCATTATTAATTTTAAAGGCAGGTTTCCATATATGACATTGTGTCAGTTTCTAGAGTTCCAGCACCCCCGGGGACAGTAATGGAGCAGGCCAGGAAGCTCCTGCCCATTCAAAAGGTTGGCTTCTAGCAGAAGGACCCGGACTGCAGAGCGTCCATGTCTGTCACAGTGACCAGTCACCACAGTGTCCTTTGCCCTGGAGGGCAAGCTGGCATTGATGAGTGAACAGTACTTCTGTCTGCAGGGAGGGCAGGAGCATGAGAGACCCACGGGGGAACACCTCTCAGCACTGGGGCTGCCAACTCGTTCTTTCCTCTGTCTCTTCAGCTATTACAGAGAAAGCACTTTTGAGGTTCGGTTTTTACATATGTTTTGTGTAAGTAATCATGGTAAGGAGGTAAGGAATCTAATTATCTTTTAGTACTTGCCAAGTTGCCCACTCGCTTTTCAATTCAACTAAAAATATCAAATACATATTAGGTGCTGGATGTTGAGAAGACAGTGCTGAGCAAAGCATTGTTCACTATCACAGGACACAGGCTCTGTTATGGACAAAATATAATAAATAAATGTGGAAATTTTAAAGACAAAACATTTTCAATTAAAACATTTTTTTAATTTTTCATTTTATTAGTATATATTAGCAATATATAATGACTAAATTCACTATAGGGAATTGATACATGTAAGTAATGCATATTAATTTTTTTTGTCCTTCTTCCCTGCCACCTTTTTATTTGCTAGCATCAGATTCATTATTTTCTAAGTTAATTATCATACATAAAGATATTCTTATTTTGAAAATTGATATACAGCGCTTCTCTTGTGGTTTCTCAAAGGCTTGCTCCAGGGGAAGTCGTTCACCATCTAAGGTCCAAATTCTCTGAAACCATCATACCTTAGGGAAACTATCCCAGATGTGAGAGGGAAGAGATCTTGTATGGGCACTGCGGTCAATAGTTCAGACAACTTTAACCCCAGCCACCACCATCTAACCTCATTTGCCTAAAAGACCCCAAGAATGTGGAGTTCAGCCCAAGTGAGTCATCCCGGTGAACCATATGGATAAATGAGTCTCTATATGTGGGGCATCATTAGTCTTTGACTCCCTCTGGCTCTGACAATTTATCATAAAGATATAGAGGGGATCACTGGGCAAGTCACCTTCATTCAGATGGGTTAAGTCTAAATTAGGTGCAAGGAATGACCCCAGGAACAGAACTCATACAAGAGTGCAGACCTCTCACCTTCCCCCAACACCTAAGTCACAAACATTTCCATGAAGAGTGACAGCAAGAGGCTACCCTTCCCAGGATCACTGTCCTTCCAGCCCCACCCCCATATAATTGGAGGCCACATGGAACATGAAGCTAGGTCCTGTCAGCTCCGTAAATTCAGTAAGTTGAACAGAAACTCCATATTTATGTTATTTGTTTATACTGTTCTGTTTATTTTTCTGCTGGTAGACACTCAGGTTGTCTTTATGTATTGACATTATGAATAAAGCTACAATGAGGTCAAGGTGTAGGTTTCTCTTCCAGACACTGATCTTACTTCCTGTATGTCAGTGTGTGCTCATTTAATTTTTACAAAATATAACAAACTTATAGAATCCCTCACAGGGCCGGTGGTATAGCTCAGTGGCATAAGTAACTGCCTGGTAAGGGCAAGGTCCTGAGTTCAATCCCCAGTACTGGAAAAAAAAAAATAAATGAAATCTTAAAATTATAGAATCCCTGAAAATACAATGAAGTTATTCTGAAATTGCTTAATCTCACAGAATTTAACTAATTACTATTTTATTCCCCCATGTACGCATATTTTTACATATTTATAATTACGATGAATAATGTTTCCTACTTATTTATTTATAGGAGGCATGAACAAGTTTATCAGACAGAATCTTAAATGCACACATTCAGAGACTACTGTGTGGGCACTTGAGAGTCTCCTTATGGTCAGGGAGGTGTCCTCCCGGTCGGTGATCTAGGACGCCTGTTGCCACTGTCAGCTCTCCCATCTGTTGCGTTAATTAGAATGCAGACTATTTGCATGTGTTTGAAGCTGAGCTTCATTTCCTGCTTTCTTGAGCATAGGGCTCAGTAGAAGCCACCAGAACTTACAGGTGGAGGGAGTAGGCCTCAAGCCCAGGTCGCAGATTTGTTCTCTTTAAAATCCTTAGGATGCTGATGATGCTGATTTTGAGTGAGTTTCTAGGAAGAGAAAAGGGCTCGATTAACTTTACTTTCCTGGAAGTGCAGTTTTTCTTAAAAATGCAATTGTACAATCTTGTTGCCTTTCTACCTAGCCTGATTTATTTATTTTATCTTACTCTCCCCATCACTAACCAGCAAGCCTTTAGCCTTGAGAGTTGCAGAAGGGGTGAATTTGTCTTTTTACAACTGCTGCAGGCTAAAGGGGAGTGCTGACTTTGCCTATCCAGGGACCGAAATTTTTGTCCTGACAGATAGAAGGGAGACATGGGAAATCAGGTTTTGTTGTTTAAAGAACCACTATCCATTGCTTCAAATAATGAGGATGTCAACCATTCATAGAAACTAAAGACAAATAGTCACCAAGCTATTTTGTGATTGCGTGTCTTATAATGGAACAGAAATATCTGCGGAGTTTTCAGGAATATTGCATAATATTTTGATAAATAATAGCTTATATTAACACCAGCTTGACCTTAAATTAAAAATGTCAAAGTCAAAGCATAAGTTTACTTCTTTGGTTAGTGGCAAGCCAAAGGGAATGAACGGTGGTAAAGGATGTTCCCCGAAGCAGAAATAAGGACCTCAATTCACCCCATGCACAGAGAAGGTTTGACATTAGAGTCAGAATTCTGTCGTAGAGAAAGAATTTTAAAGACACAACAGTCAGAGGCATAATGAGATTTTTAGAGCTGAATTTAAAGGTTCATATAGAGGCAATAAAGCGCAGGCCCTCAAGCGAACTCTATTTAGTAGTAACTTCACCGTTCATTTTCAAGTTGCTACCATAATGATGATTATTTTATGAATAATATAATTTGCTATAAATGAATTACCATAATCTGTCCAACCGTTAAGTCCTTGGAGGTGTCAGGTTGCTACCAGTTTTTTCTTTATATAGCGAACACTTTCATGAACCAAAAAAAAAAAAAACTATATAACTGCAAATCTTTTTATAACTATGTAGAGCATTGTTTCATGAACCTATGTCATATATAATTTCCATTTGAAAACTTACACTAAATAAATTTATTGTCTCACACAAAAATCAATGCCCGTATATACTTTAAAAACAATATACACAGCCCGATAATATAGCACATACTAAATATCTGTGTGTCTGCTATTATGAGCATCTGGGTCTTTCCATACAACCTTTGAAATTTGCAATCTTATCCTTTCTCCTCAAAAACCATTACTATGCTAGTGTTGCCAGGGATATAGCTCAGTAGCACAGTGGCTGCCTGGTGAACACAAGGTCCTGAGTTCAATTCTTGGTACCAAAAGGAAAGACAAAACAAAAACAAAAAACCCACAAGTACTTATAATTCAACATTTTCTAACTTTTCTTCTTCCTACTTCAAAACATGTAGTTTTATTGCAGTTTTTGAAATACATACAAAAGGAAGTCAATATATATTGTTTTTCTAATTTTTCTTTAACTTAACCTTAAATTTTTCAAGTTCATTATGTTGCATATAGCTGTATTTTTCCATTTAATTATTGCATACTTTTCTATAACGTGAAAGTGCTACATGGTCCTTGTCCATCCTGTCCTTGTGGTATGCTACCTAGATAGGATGACAAATTCTAGCATCAACATTCCACGTTCCACCTTCTATTTTTTTTTCCTAGAAAGGATTCTAAATGGCCTTGTTTGGGGCAATGACCTGAGTGTCTAAGACTAGATGAGCAGTTTACTCAAAACCCATGAGATGTAGCAGACCTGTAGATGCTTGCCGACTAAAGAGCAAAACAGGTACTGAGAAAATCAGTTGGACATTTGTTGAGGTGTAATAGAATTTTGAAGGCAGTAAATAAAACATGGACAATTTTACTCACAATTACAGAGAGTAAAATAAATTTTAATGGGAAATTTTAAAAGGTCACTATGGTCATTTTCTTTTTATTTTGACCTTTACCAACACTTCACGTTTTGTAAAAATAATAAAAAATATAAAGCTCATGAGCATTTGAGGGATATAAGATATTCATAATGAGAATTTCAGCTGTTAATTAGATCACACTAACTGACAGTTTCTACCCTCCATTTGTAAGTTTACTCTTTATCAGCAGTATCCAAAGTATTGGGTTCCTCAATGTATGTACAAAAATTCATTTTGTCTTATTTTCTTCCTTCCTTCCTTTCTTTCTTTCTTTCTTTCTTCTTTCTTGCTTTTAATAAGAAATAACAATGTGACAGTTTCAAAACTTGTTGGTAGTACATTTCCAATATTTGATACAATGCATATTGTTGTCTTCCTAGTAGTTATACAGAGCACAGGGTGTAGATGTGATAATTTTTGTAATAATTATTGGTAGGAAAAATTTTTTTCTCACTGAATTAAGAGAAAGTAGTTGAACACATAATCCAATGTTCAATAATCGCAATGGGTTATTGGTAAAATTGGCAATCCTGGGAGCTGTTGATTTAAGCCTTTTACAGTTCAGCATTTAATCTAGCTTTCCATTTTATGCCTTGTGGTTAAACTTTTTTGCTGGTTGGTTAAGGACAAGTTTAAGCAAGACCTGTATAACAAAACATGTAACTTTTGTATCTTCTAAGGTCAAGTAAATCCCCTCAGGATTTACTTTGGAACTATGTATAGTGCTTTGTAGAACTGTGGTCAGTGTCAGCCATCTGGATGTGTCATGGCCGTTGCTTGACCAGTTTGCTATCTGTGAAAGCTCGAGAGAATGTTTTCTCTCTAGGTTACTCTCCTTTTGCATAATATATATCTTCAATCCCTTTCCTCTGTAGCCCCATAATCTCCTTGAACAGAAAATTTGGGAAACCACTGAGTTATAGAATGTTATAACACAGATTCTCTTATGTCCTGAGTCCTCACTGACCTTGAAAGGGGATAGTTGATTTTTTAATTTACTATCTTTCAATTAAGTATGAATACACATTTTAATTATTTTGAGCTATCCATGAGATATCCAGAGATAGCTGGAAGCTGATATTCTTTTGGAAAGAAAGTAACGTTTGAAGCCAGTAGTGATGCTGTAATATACCAGCATCTTGTGAGGCTGAGGCAGGAAGATCCCAGGCTAACTTGGGCAATTTAAAGATTTAGTGAGACCCTCCCTCAAAGTTTAAGAAAATGAACTGTTAAATTTTAGCTTAAAAGAAAGGATATGGGTTCAAACCCAAGTTCCTCCAAACAAAAACAAAGTAGTATTTATCTTTACCACTCTCAATTCCCGGTGGGTTCGAGATGCATTGAAATCATAATACACACAACAAAATACTTGAAAGAGAAATACAAGGGGCTGGGAGATAGTTTGGCAGTCTAAGTGCCTGCCTGGCAAGCACAAGGACCCTGGTTCAACCCCTGGTTCCTCATGTCATGCTAGTCCTGAAACCCGGAGGTGCCACACAGTCCCCTGAAACTGGGTGTAGTGGTGCACGCTTGCAGTCCCAGCACTGGGGAGAGTGAGACAGGAGGATTATTGAAAGTCCAAGCTGCATAGAAAATCTTATACTGAATAAACAAAGAGATGATTTTTAAAAAAATTTTTAAAAAGAGAAATATAAGAAAGTTCACTTTCAAGAAAATCTGTGGAAGTCGTTACAGGTCATGCCCAATGCATTGTCTTTAGGCTAGTCACAAGACATATGGAATCATTTTTTGCACCAGCTAAGACAAATGAGACGTTAAGGAATGGAAAGCTGGAAAAGGGAGCAGGTTAGCTGAGTCAAAGGCAGTATCCTTATTTGTAGAGTTCATTGTATGCATAATTTGAGAGTGGTAAAAGTAGGAAGAGAGAGGGGGAAAGGATTTTCTACAATGTTGACACTTGACAAAAACAAAATAGGCTTTAGGTCTTCCTTTGCTCCAAAGCAAATGAATGGCAAATGAATTTTTCAATCCCAAAAATGTATTATCCTGAAATAAAAGTATTGTCACTTTAAATTGTGAAAGCCACAATTCCAATCCAACAATGCACGTGTACTGTGCATGTGCTCATAGGAAAAAAGAGGGCGCCCCCGTAAAGGCCGAACCTGGGCACGGCACAGCAATGAAGCAAAAGCTAAAGATGCCATTTTGAAAATTTTCACTTTCTTTTCTTTCTAGTTTTTCTTTTTTTTCTCTCATCAAAAAAATCTGCACATCCTTCCCTCTTGCCCCAGGCAGAACATGCTCTCATAATTACCTGTCAGAATTCCAGGAAGTCTCGGTGGGGGAACCCTAAAATATTGCCTCTTCAGATCAAGGGGTGGATGCTGTGTGCTAAGGAAACATTGTCCTGCATAGTCCTGGCTCAGCATGTCAGCAGGCAGGCCTGGTCCAGTGAACTAAGGAGAAGAAAAGGGGAATTCATCTGTAAGAGACACTATTTTTATCTCTCATTAGGAAAACTGAAGTGTGACACAGACCTCTGTCCTCCTACAAACTAAGTCAACCACTGTGCCAAGCAATAGAGGCACTGCCTCTAGATCACAGGATTAGGCAGTTGGGAAGTCCAGGTTCCAGGCCTCTCTCCTTCAACAGTAAAAGTGACTTTTACTGGTCACTTATTCTCTTTGTCTGAGGTAAAGAGGTGATACTCCATGCACAGTAGCAAAATAATGTCATAATCGATCTTTACATTCTAGTTTTCTGAAGCTGTCTGAACCACTGTTTTTAAGTTTTCAGGTCCAGATGTGTGTTCAACATAAAAATATACCACGGGTACTCTTTTATGTCGACCATGACAGAAACAAGGGACAGATGTTTTTGAATGTTATGTATTGTCCTAACTAACTTTCAAGGCCCTTTATTTTGTGACTTCTGAGATTCTCTCGACTTCTTTCATTTTCATAAAAGAATTCCCTTGATTCTCCTGTTTCCTTAGCAACTTTTGCTGTTTTACTAGAAGAAAAACCAGGGTATGAAATCAACACTGGGAAATCTAGTTCCTTCTTGAAATATTAAAAATTTCACAAAGTATTAGCCTGGCACAGAGTGTACCTACAGTGATGCTATTAATCTCTTGTACATGGCTAGTCACAAAGACAGCCTGAGGCTCAGCTCTAATAAGGGGTTCTTATAGAACTCCGTTGAGCAACTGCCCATCGGTCTAGTTGACAGAGCATACAGAAATCTGAGCAATAGAAAGCAATAAAGTTTAATCATTTTTTCGCATGATAAAAGTGACGGACATGCAAAATAGCTGAGATAATTGTACTATAATTTTATTTGTCACTGAAAGGAACAGTTAGTGCTTATATTGTATGATCAATTTTGCATGCCTGTATGTGGTGATCTGAACGACTACTTTGAAGAAAGCAGTATGCAGTGTAATAACCAACGCCAATGTCCTATCATCTTGTTTTGAAATGCTGTGTCTGTTTTGAAATTCTGTGTCATTTCACTGCTTTTCTCTCTTTAAAATAAAAAAAAAAAGTACTAGACAGTTAAGACTAATTTGTATCATTAGCATTAACCCTAACACAGATGCACTACACTGGTAGTAATGAGGGTAATGAAAGATACCATGAAGAAGTACCCTTTGCACTCATGGAAGAATGGCTAAGGACATATTTAACCCTAACTGACGTCTTAGTGGGCTCCGCTCTTGCCAGTCTAGACTACAAGGCTGCCATTGTTGTCTATGAACAAAAACGATTTATTTCAGCCTCATGGCAATGGGTGGGAAAGGCTTCAACCAAACACAGCACTTCCAAACTGTGTAAGGTCGCAGTACGGGCCAGTGACTATGGCTATCAAAATACTGTTCAAACATGATGTAGAAAGCTTTATACTGTGGTCATTTTGCTGCCTTGGACTTATATTCCCACTATAAGAATACAGCCTTCTGTATCCTCTTTGTTTTTGGATGGTGGTGCCAAGAATTAAATCCAGGGTCTCATGGTGCTAAGTGATGTGGGTTCTAAGAAATAAGAAGACAGGGATGGAAGATAGCTCAGAAAACTAAGCACCTGCTTAGGTAAACACAGGGACCAGGGTTCAATCCCGGGCACCATCAGCCATGCAGACTGTAGTGGCATGCCTGTAATCCCAGCTCTGGGGAGGCTGAAAGCAGGAGTCGTAGTTGTATAGTGAAAACCCGTATCAAATATATTAAAACAAAAAAAGACAGGGATATAAAATTTTATAGTTATACCTTTATGGAAAATAGCAGCTTCAAACAAATCTTTTTCCCTTCAAAAAAAATCATTAAAATTTTTAAATGTGTTTTTTTTTTTTTTTTTTTAACAATAAGCCTATAAATCCATGTACTAGGCCTGTTCTTATTCACCCATCAGTTGTGCTTCCTCCAGGCCTGTGGAGGCAGCAATGTGGGACAACAGCATATTACAACTTCAAACACAAGTATATGGCTGACAATGAAAACACACGTGTGCATCATCTTGAAAACACACTTTAAATGTACCCCACTCCAATTGGTGATGTGTCTCACTTCTCTCAGTGCCCTCCCTACATTCCTCAGTATATCCTTAAATAAACCCTTATCTCTTTCACTGTCACATTCTAAGTCTTTTTTTTCTGTAATGGAAGCCAGTGAGCCTGCAGACTTCTTTCAGAAATGTGAGACAGGTTTCTTATTTCAGCCTCAGGAACCTAACAAAGTATTTGTGTGTGTGTGTGTGTGTGTGTGTGTGTGTGTGTGTGTGTGTGTATTTAGGGTCTCACTGCACAGCTCAGACTCCTAGTGATCCTCTGGATAGCTGCCTTCCTAATGCTGGGATTACAGGCATGCACCATGTTGCCTGGATTCCATCGCTGGCTCAGAGTGCCCAGGGACAGGGCTAGCCTGGCATGCAGCATCTGGGATCAAACCCTGGCCCCTGCTTTTACCTAAACAAGTGCTTAGTCTGCTGAACTACATCACCAACCCTATACCAAACTAACTCTGATGACACTAAATACATGCTCTTACTACCAAACAATATCCATCAGTTCAAATAGGTCCAACATTATGTAATACAACAAATACTATGAAATTCACTTTATTTTGTTCAGTGAAATTCTGTATCATTTGAAGTTTTTCTGTTTTAATACTATTTTGTACTCTCTTTTTTTCTTTTTGTACTTAGTACGGGGTCTACAGGGTCTCACTACACAGTTCAGACTCATAGTGAGTATGCTGTTTTCAGCTTCCTGAGCACTGGGATTATAGGCAAGTGCCACCACGCCCAGTCTCAATTACAGTCTCAGCTCACTTTGGGGGCCCGGCTGGCATGGCATCCCAGGGATCAAATCCTGGTCCCTGCATCTGCCTAAGCAGGCACTCTAACCTGCTGAGCTAACTGGCTGGCTCTATTATTTTGTACTCTCTTTGAAAAATAAAAACTAGTACTTGAAATGTTGTATTTATAAACCAGGAACTAATTTTTGTTTTGCAGCTGAGAAACACCTGACTGATGGACCATCCAGCTTTTGCCCAGCGTAGAGGGAGGAGCACTGGCTGGCCCATTTTCATCCAGCCATGATTTATTTCCACCATGCCATAATCCAACTTGCATATACCTAATACCTTCATTGCACTCAGTAAACCTTGCCTCTTAAAAAATTAATAACAAATTAAAAAATTGAAAAAACCAGGTCACTTCTGATTTTCCTTTATGCCCTATTTGTACCTGTCCCTCTCACAGCATTTCTAATCATTCCATGTCGACACTAGCCCTAGCCATGAATTCAGTGGAGTCCTCTAGCCTCCATTAGGCCGGTGGCCCACTGCCTCACCTTCAGTCTCGCCCCTACCTTTCTTCATCCACACCTCTCTCTCATTAGGTCTCATCTCAGGTCTACAATTCACCTATTATGTGGTTTTACATAATTTGCCCAACTTTGTGGGCTTCTATGGCTTCATCTGGTAAGCAAGTGGGACCATTGTTCTCACCAGTTGTTCTGAAATTAAATTTACCAGTATTTTTCAAGGGCTTAACCATTTTGAGAAATGGTTACGCAAATGTTCACTAAATAAAAATCAAATGCCACCAACTTATCTGTGTGGGTAGGGCAGGCTGGTGTTTTTCTCAGTAAATCCAAGTCCCTCATTATCTGAAAAAGCCCTTTCTGCTCGTTTTTTTTTAATTTCTGCACTGCAGATGAACACTTAGTCTCTTAGCTTTATGTGCTGACACTTCGACATCTGCATTAGAGCCTTGGTTTTACTTTCAAGTCTTGCCACCATTCTGAACTAGAAAATGAACAGTTCAGTAGAATTTTGCCTCATTTCTGTAGCTTTTTCTGTTCCTTTCAACTACAAGAGTCTTCACCAGCCAGTTCCACTAGCCCCACCACAAGAGGGATTGTCCTGTGATGTTATACATTTTTTGAATTACATGAAAATAGCATACAAGTAGGTGATCCATGCTCAAATCTATAGGAGCTGAATTAAGGCTGGAAACCTCTTTGAACAGAGCCCCAACCCCATGCTACTGCCAGTATCATTCCATCCCTCAAATCTTGGCGTGACTTCACGTTCAATAGCCTTGAAATCCTAGTCTTAATCTAGCATGCTCCGCCTCTTGATTATTTACTTACCAGACCCTTTACAGCCATCATTTAAGCTCCTGGAGAATGCCAACTGTCAACTGTGTTCTCTCTTCTTTTTTTTTCCTTCCTTCCTTTCTATTTTTATTTATTATGGCCAGCTCAGCCTGCCTTGCGGGTGGGGCTGACATAGCATGTGGTGCCAGGGATCAAACCGTGGTTCCTGCGGTTGCCTAAGCTTTCCTAAGCAGGCACTGTAGACTACTGAGCCATCTCACCGGCCCTCTCTCTTCTTATCTATCAAAACCTCTTTCATGTTGCATCTCTTCCAATATAAGTTGGAGTCCATGAATAAATGCCTGAACATAAACTCCCTAAGCTCCTATATTACTTTAATGCTCCCCACAAAATGATTTACTGTGGCTGGCTCTTTTACAAATATATCCTTTTACTTCAACCACATCTGCATCTAAGTGAGTGACAGAGATGGGAGCCTGGAGAGTCTTACACATTAGGACACACTGGCGACAGATGAATTCACAGTCATTCATCTCAGAAATGCACAGAATATTGCTTCATAGTCAATAAAATATCTCTCACTGTGCCTCATTTCCATTATCTACATTTATTATAAATTTTTTTCATCATTGTTCTCCAACTGCAGACCTCAGATATATTACTGCTTCCTATTTCAGCAGTGAAAGGGAAATACATGACCAAAATTTCCTCTTCACAACCAAGTCTATTTAAATGTATTATACTATTAACTTATTTTCTTTATTCTTCTAATACAATACAGAAGTTATATTTCTTTCTGTTAAAAGCCTTTCATCCTCCCATTATTCTGTTGTTTCTCTACAATAGTCTAATTTTTCTTCTTTAAAACCTTTGGCTCTTGGCTATGTTCTGAGGACTCTTTCCTGTTTTCTGCCTGTTTTCTCTCCCACTGAACATTTTAGAGTATTTATGCCTTTGTAGGAAGTTATTATCTATGTCACTTCCATTTCCACAATCTGCTCCTCACAGATAGCTTCTCAAAAGAGTTTTTAATGTATTCTCTCCTTTGCTATCTTTAATTAATTGCTCCAAAGTAATCAATGCACTTTTGCTCTCATTGTTTCACTTACAGGGCTGGGATAAAGCACATTCCCTCAAGCCCTTCAGTCTTACAGATGCCTCTGCAGTTCTCATGCAGCCTGATGTTAGGGCCATCTCCAGGGCCTCCTTACCATCCTTGCCCAGTTGGCTCCTCTAGGGAGACTCTGGCTTGGGGAACGACATAAGTGAGTAATGACAAGGAGAGGACGCAAGGCTTCTGGAATGCGTTGTCCCCAGAGATGTTTCCTTTGGCCATTGTGTCCTCTCTGCCCCAAAAAGAATGCTTAAACTAGGTTGACATATATCACATAACAAACCATCCCATTCCTTTCTGGTTCCATGCCCATAATTAATTCATCTACAAGTGTTATAAGTGGTTTTAACGTCCTGGAATTCTAGCCATATGAACAGCTGAAGAGGTCTCAGCTTGTTGCTGTTTCTGTAAAATTATCTTCTTAGGCTTAAAAACAAAACAACACACACACACACACACACACACACACACACACACACACACATCTTTCTGGGCCTCTCAATGACTACAGTCTTGCTTCTGAATGGTTGTTCAGGCCATATACTACCATAGCCACACAAACTCATATAATGTTTTTTAAGCTTTTCTGCTCTTGCTTTGGCACGGTGACTCATGCCTCTAATCCCAGGTCTTGGGAGGCTGTGAACAGGTGGATCACTACAAGTCTGATTTAGTAGTTAAACCCTGAATACCCTGTAGACTCTTCCCTAAAATACAAACAAACAAACAAATAAATAAATAAACCAATATTGAAAATGATGCATTGCACATTCAGGTCTCACCCGCTTCCAAGATCTTATTTCTATCTAAATATATTTACCTCCTTGAACACACCCATTATACTCTGCCATAACACATGACTGTCTTAATCAAAACTTTGTCATTACCCTCATTAATACTTACTCAACAGTTTAATCCTGTTTTCACTTCAATGCTTTGCACTTTCATCTACCTGGAAGCTGAAGTTAAAATTCTTCGTTATTTCTCATCTTCTCTTTCTCTTCATCTGCCGGTATCCAGTGTGTCCACACACACTGCTAATTTTACCTCCTGTGCTTCCTGTAAGCATCCTCTTAGTCCCACACCTCCCACCACATCCTCAGCCCAGCCATGGCCAAGTCTTACCCAAGAGAGTGATGTCACTTTCTGACCAAGGTATCCAAGTTTCTAACCTTAGCTTTTTAAGAGAATTTGTTTTACAAAGGAGCAAGATTTTTTAATAATGTAACCACAGGTGTTATTGCTGATTAAAATTGTGTAATCATTTTCTTTCACTTATCTATTTGGTACAGGGTCACATTACACACTTCAGACTCATAGCTATCCTTGTTTCAGCCTCCCCAGGGCTGGGATTACAGGTACGCACCACCACGCTTGCACTCATTTGTCAGCTCTGTATGCCTACACGTGGGGCTGGCATGGCATGTGGGACCCGGAATCGAACCCTGGTCCCTGCACTTGTCAAAGCAGGCACTTAGTCCACTGAGCTATCTCACAGGCCCTGATCATATTGTCATCCCATTAAAGCTAAATTTGTATCAAGGCTGAAAGCTTTATTTTTCTATCTTCACCTAGGAAATTTTCCTTTGTGTCTCTCCTCTAGCCACATTACTTGTATCTCAACTTGCTACCTTCTCAGGCTGGAGTCCTAAGGTCTATTTCCCCGTCTATGAAGCTAGAGCTTACTTCTTCATCTTCTTCACATCTAGCCTGAACGTCTCTCCTCAGGACATTATTAACTTGTATCCTAAGCCTTGTTGGGTCCTTTATGATACATTTATCTACCACATTTCACAATGGTTAACCCAACTTCTTTACATTTGTAAAGTACATTTTTGCTAAGTAGATGGAAGCACTATGATAACTTACTCCATGCGTTTTTGAAATATTTCATTCTTAACAGTGAAATTGAGGAAGAAGTAGAGAGATTTCCCGCATAACAGTGACTCTCACACTTGCATAATCTGCTCTGTAAGCCATGTCTTCCATCCCGCTGAGACCTTCATTACAATCAATGACTGCTATAACACCTTACTATTACCTAGGACTCACTCTCGGTATCCTGCATACTATGGCTTTAGGTAGTATGTATTTACCACTCTAAAATCTCCTGTGTTCCCCCACTTATTCCCATGGTATGTTTTAAATTGCTGATTTATTTTGTGCATTAGGTGCTCTGCCTCTAATACTTAGCACAGTCTGTGGTGTGAAATGAGAAGCTATAGGATAACCGCTGGGCAGGTGAGCAATTGTCTGCTTCTTCACCAGGTAATAGCTTTGGAGATTAGTATGCTTGCTTCACCAAGAGTCTGAGATACTAAATGTAATGGCAATGAACAGCTTCAAACTATCTTATACTTTTATAGTCTCATCAGATTTTCATTGTCTGACTAGTCACAAATATGGGTGTTTACATTTGTGCATCCATGTTTCTCTGATGAGTTAAGGAAAACCAACCACTTTAAGCGTTTATGATTGGAGAAGGCAGATGCTTCTTAAGTGTACTAAGGACTGTGTTCTATGTTGCTCATTTTTATTCTTCCCTTCTGCAGAGGGACCATTAGGTTGAGTAGTGCGCTGTCTTATGGTTCCTTCTACTCTTCAACTTGAGTGCTGATAATTTCCAGTCTTTCTCCTAATTTTGTTCCTCAAATGCAACCACTCCTGAGTTCTAGTCTATTAATGGCTTAACACATTCTTCTTCTTCTTTTTCTTTCAAGATATATTTATTCATGAGCTGGGGAGATAGCTCAGTGGAATAAGCACTTGCCTGGCAAGGGCAAGGTCCTGAGTTCAATCCCTGGTACCACCAAAAACAAGATATATTTATTCATGTATTTGGCACAGGCTCTCACTATGCATTTCAGACTCATAGTGATCTTCCTCTCTCAGCCTCTCCAGCACTGGGATTACAGGCATGCACCTCCACACCCAGTTTCAGTGACCAGCTTGGCACCTGGGGCTGGCATGGCATGTGACACCAGGGATTGAACCCAGGCGCTTGCCCTTGCCAGGCAGGTGCTTAGACCTCAGAGCTATCTCCTAGGACCTAGCCCACTCTTTAACAGATGAATTCTCTAAAATATATGTAAGTAAACAAAATTGCCTATTTTTGTTTTAGCTGGAGGCAGCAGCTAATTGTACAGAGCTAAACAAAATGACAAGAATCCCCTAAAGAGCTGAAAATTTTACACTGATACTCATTTACTGAGTGCTAAATCTAAAAATACAACATGTACCCTAGATGCAGTCAGAAGCACTGTGTGAAAATGGATAAAATATGATCAAGACTAGTATACAGTTTTGCCACTGGTGTGGCAAGTGAAATACTGTGCTGGAATTGTGAAGTAAGGTCAATAGGGTTAAATTTACATTTTGACCATAGTAGATGATTCTGAGTATCATGACATAAAAGAACACTTCAAATCTGTGGAGTGTCTGGCATAGACATTCCACAGCCTGGCAGAAGTACTTCATATTTCAATAGAGGAAGGGGAAAGAATTATAGCAACTTAAACTCCAATCAATAATCAGACTCTCCAATCTGAAAGGCCTCTCCAAGTCCTCTCACCAAACCCTTCAGATTGCAAGTGACAACCGTGCTGAAAGAGCAGTTTATGCCACCAGAGTTCAGGCAGCAGAACTGGTTAGCATCCTGGCCTGCTCTCTGCATTCTTTTATTCGCCATGAAGCATTTTATTTTATTGGGCAGAACCTTAGCAGCCATGTAGCAATGTGAGTCATCTGAACACTGAACTATGCATTTCATTCAATAATTTAACCAAATATAAGAATTTTCCAATTAGGATCTTTCAAAAATTATGGGATGTTTTATGGAACGTGATGTGAATAAATATTAAAGGTTTTAAGAAACTATGAGCAATTAAAACACACGGGAAGGAGAAAAAGGGAGGAATATTTTATTTTATTTTTATTTATTTTTATTTATTTATTTATTTATTATTTTCATTCTTGTTTCAGAACCTTTGTTTGTTTATTCACTCATTTTTATGGCTGGCTCAGCCCACCCCAAGGTCAGGGCTGGTGCAGCATGTGGTGCCGGGGATCGAACCGAGGTCCCTGAAGCCGCTCAAGCATCCCCAAGCAGGGGCTTTAGACCACTGAGCCATCCCGCCAGGCCCCAAGGGAGGAATATTTTAAACGTAATTTTTTTTAAAATACTGAAGAAATTTTTGTGGTTTCATCTGGGAAACCAAGTCACACTAAGAGCTAACTATGCAGACAGAAAGAAGAGAGAAAATTCGTTACACACAACTTATTTTTGGAATTCTTCTTTCTGGAGGTGAGGTGTCAGGAAATATTTGAATCAAATATATAAAATTCTTAGCAAATGGAAAACATGTTTCAAACTGTGCCAAATATATCCTGCTTACCTTTCCCATTCAAACTCCTTAGCTTTTTCCAAGCCCTGAAAGACTGACGTATGCTAATTACCCCACTGAGACCCCGAGTCTTCTGGTTTACGATTGCTTTAGACCCGTTAACAGCACCACCAGATATTTGAGGTAGAAGAGAATGAGCTCAGGATATTTATGCCCTGGTTTTCGTGGGCAGGTGGCTTGTGGCTGTTTGTATTGCATGGCAGAGGGTCATTGTCCTCGCTAAGAATGCTTGTCTAGCACAGCCTTTCTGTTTGAGTCCAGAAAACCTCTCCTGAGGTTTCCCAAACCTAGAGGGGTGATGTCTTCACTGCTATGATTCCTTCATTCCTGTACAATCCTTTCTGGCTTGCGGGTTTGAAATTTTTACCTTTTGCAAATATGTGCCACTTGACACCTGCATCTGTTTCTTCTTTCATTTCTTGTTAGCACAACACTTTTTTTTCCTAATCTTTATTTTTAAAGAATACAAAAATAGCAAAAAGAAAGATCAGAAGTGACACTGAATTTTACTAGACCAAATAATAGGATTTCACCAATTGTTATTACATTATATATTGTTGTCTTAAAATTTGTTGCTCAGTCGGGCGTGGTGGCACACACCTGTAATCCCAGTACTTGGGAGGCTGAGGCAGGAGGATTGGTGCGAGTTCGAGACCATCCTGGGCTACCAAAGTGAGCTGAAGGCCAGCCTGAACTGCATAGCAAGACCCTGTCTCAAAAAGAAAAAAAAAAAAATTTGTTACTCAGATTAGCAGACATACGCCACTGCCATGAACTGTTGCTCCCTGCCACCAGCCGCCCTTCCTTACAGCCAGCTGAGTAAGCACTGAGACCTCTACAAACCATGAGCAAAGCAAAATTTCCCTCCTTAACTTGGGTGTCAGTTATTTTGTCTCAGCAAAGAAAAATAAATAAGACATTGCACCTCTCTTTGTCTTTATTTTACTTCATCTCTATTTTATAATAAAACATATCATGAGTATGACTATTTACGAATCCTCTAATCTTTTTAGTAAGTCATCAAATTAGGAATTCGGGTCTTAGGGCTCTTCAGAATCAAGTATCAATGTAATTACCTAGTTACTTCTTACCCTAGGGTGCATATATTATTTAAGAAACAGAGAAGACGGTGGTACCTCCGTGCATGGACTCAATTTGCCCCACACTTTTGGGAAAATGGCCACATTTCTGTTCTTCCTGGGAAGATAACCAGTCGTGTTTGTCACCCAACAGGTATTTGATGAATGGAAGTAAAAATTTGCCTAATATTTCTTAAACAGAAAGATTCACAACCCAAGGTATTACTATAATTGAAAACTGAGATTATAAAATCAGGAGCATATGTAGAAAGCCAGTAGTTCTCCATAGCAGTTGTGAAATCTCTTCTGAGACAGAAGGTAGAAGTAGCTGAGGACCAAGCTTAGAGGTGTAAAGGTTTCAAAGCAGCAGGGAAAGCCATGCTCTATCTCAACATAATTACTGGGCAAAGTAATAATAGCCATGGAGAAGTGAGCTTAAGGAATGCCTAGGAAGATTTGGATAGAATTGAAGCTGAGAAATGGGAGTTAATTTCCCTTTGCTGCTCATGGGGACGGTGACAAGATGGATGTCATTCATTCCAAGTCTTCATTAAAGCTGCCTTGAGTCATCAGCTTCCCCAGATGCTCTAAGTTTTCACAGGACACACTCATAACACTCTTTTTTTTTTTTTTCCTGTGGAATTAGATTTGACTATGTCCCTCATGTGATCTGTAGTAACCACGGGGCTTCAGGAATAACATGAGAGAATTCTAAGGCCCTCCCACACCATCGTTACCTCCAAGATTCAAAACAGAATGTGTCCGTGAAACATGAATGGATATCTGACAAAGGGAGATGAAATGTAAGCTTCAGATCACTCAGCTTCACTGGTAACAGCAAACCCAAACAGGGTTGAAAGTATAGTAAATTGGCTCAAGTGTCAGAGCGAACACTCAGCTCAGTATTGATCTGCACTTAGTGAAATCAATATGCTAGGCATGGACTCCTATATGGGAAGACAGCTGAACGTGCAAGGAATTGGGAATATTGGGATCGACTCAGTGTGTGAGAATTAGGCTATAGATCATTAAACATGTTATTTTCACAAACCCAGAATATATAATTAGAATGAGTATTCTTAGTATGGGGCAGAGTATCAGGACTTATTATCTATCGAAGTGTTACAACAGATGGAGTTAAGGCCACGTAAAGCTCGTGTTCCCTCATCACCACAAAGTAAAAAAAATATCACATACCTGAAATAGCTCCTAGGATTAGAAACATATTAAAGACTAAACATGCAGGTTTAGTGATTACTGATATGTTCTCAATATATTTGTTCAATCACTAAAAACAAGAAAAAAAAATGCATCATGAAGAACTTCAGTAACTTTCTATGAACTAATACAGACAATGGTGAAATTCAAAATCACAATTACAGACATATTATTTTATCTGTATAGTTAAACACAAACCCTGGTTTCTATTATTTTGCAATTAATTTGTCGAGTTTATTTCTCTCTATACTTCAATCAATAAGCAAAATCAGAAATGGTCTAGATATATACAACACGGTTAATACTGTATATTTTATGTCTTGCCCAAGGTCTACGATATACTTTTTCTCTCGGCTACAACATATTCAGGAGAATCTAGTGAAAGCTGATCAAAAATGTGTCCACTTAAACATCACATTGGACGCTGAGCATGGAGCATAGTGGTAAAGTACTTGGCCTGGAGTTAAACCCCTCAAAAGCAAAAAGAAAAAAAAAAAACTCACAAAATTGAGAGACAGACAGACAGACAGACAGACAGACAGACAGACAGACAGACAGAGTTTTGAATGAGTTTTCAAGTTAGAAAGACCTTTGCCACAAGTTCAGGCTATGGCACAAGACTCCTGCTCTTTTTAGGACCTAACCAGATGGGATAGAAATGGATGGCCAGGAGGGCAAGTGCAAACCTGCTTGGTCACGTTCTGTTTCACATCCAGCCTCTGCTCTTCTTGAACCTGCTCTCTCCTACAGGGGTCTGACCTGCACTAATGACACAAAGAAGCTGATGTAGTTTGGCTTTTCTTTGTTTGAAACCACGGGAAGTTCTGACTGCGGCCAGAGGAAGAAGGAGGAAGCGTACACAATGTTTATCTCCTAGTCCTTTCCTGAGGTCTTGCCTGGAATCACACTGTCCTTAGCTTGAAGATCTCTGATTCTCTTGCTTCTCCCATTCCTTCCCTGCCCTGGGAGGTGATGTGTTTACAAGTGTTAACCAGCATTTCATTTTCCTTCTTTCTTTTCTGTGTGCTTCTTTTATGCCCTGCTTATCTCGGAGCGGTCTCGTTGTGAATACAGACTGTTCAAGTACTGCTTCAGTGCATCACCATCTTGCTTTGAAGGAAACTCCAAAGTACGTAACCTCAGGCCAGGCGTGGTGGCGCATGCCTGTAATCCCAGCACTTGGGAGGCTGAGACAGGAGGATCGGTGCAAGTGCGAGACCAGCCTGGGCTACAAAATTGAGCTCAAGGCCAGCCAGAACTTCATAGGAGACCCTGTCTCAAAAAGACAAAAAAAAAAAAAAAAAAAAAAACCAAAGAAACAAACAAAAAAAACCACAAAGTACGTAACCCATAATTACTCTAAGCATGAAAGAATGTGATGGCAGGTCCACTGGGCAATAGAAAATAAAAGACCAGCAGAGGTAGAAGCTTTTTAATGCAAAGTAATGAAGAAATTAAGATAATTTGCATATGTCAATATGGAAATATGAAGATGTTGAGTAGAATTTGTCCTTACTTGAAGATGTAATAAAATTTCTATTAAAAATCCTAATTAGGGGGCCCGGCAGGATGGCTCAGTGGTCTAAAGTACCTGCTTAGGCAAGCTTGGGCGGCTGCAGGGACCGCGGTTCCATCCCAGGCACCACATGCTGCGCCAGCCCTGCCTTCAGGGCAGGCTGTGCCGGCCATAAAAATAAATAAACAAACAAACAAAAGTTCTGAAACAAGAAAAAAATAAAATTAAAAAAAATCTTAAAACAAATAAAAAATTCCTAATTATGCAAGACGGACGCGGTTTGAGAAGAATATGACATTGGCATAACATCTTTATATTCAATCATCATTAGCATTGTCAAAGGTGTCACCCTTCTTTAATGTCAGAAATAACACTAGCAAAGCAAGCAGTTAGATTAGTGTTGTTGTAAGTAGTAGCAGCAGTATTTATACATGTTGGGAAATAATACTCAGGTTTGGACAAAGCCTAGATTGCTGGATTAGTAAAGAAAAAAAAATGGATTTCGGAGATATAAAGGAAGAATAAGAGCAACTTGACAGAAGATTAGATAATATAATGTAGAATCCTCAGATGGCAGCAAAGAAAATTGAAAGCTAATAAAAAAGTTCTTTTTCTCCCACAAATATTTATTGACTTCCTTTTATGTGTCAGGCACTCAGATAAAATCTAATGGTGTAAAAGTAAGGAAAGCAGACAGGGTTTCATTTGTAAATTACTTTCACTCATGAGAATGTGAATAGCTTCTGAACAGGATTATTGTGCTTATTATTTGGTCGATTCTTGGGTTATTCAGTAAAGTCATCTAAGAATTACTTTAAAATGCCGATTCTCTCAGTTCCTTTAAAAACAAAATCTCTACTCATTCATGTGAGCAAGTCTGTCAAAGCCAGAGCAAAAAGGAAAAAGTGCAGGTGCATTTCAAGTTAAGAAAACTGTGCGTGCATGAAAATATTAAGTGACATTAGGGTTTTCAGTTTACTAAGGGTCATATTTCTCCACAGTTTTGGCCTTACTGTATAGCCTTGATTATAATGCTTGAATTTAAAGTTCACATTAATTTGGAAATAATAAAGTATATGTCATTCATTCTTCTTTAGAAGCTTCTAAATTCCCTGTTACCTACCTAAATTACCATCTGTCTAGTAACTTTTATTCTTAGGTTGAAAAGAAAATCTTTCTTTCTTTCTTTCTTTCTTTCTTTCTTTCTTTCTTTCTTTCAGTGTCTGTATTTAGGACAGGGTCTATAGGGTCTATAGTGTCTCACTACATAGATCAGACTCATAATGATTCTCCTGTTTTCAGCCTCCCAAAGTGCTGGGATTATAGGCGTTCAACACTACGCCCAGTCTCAAATACCATCTCAGCACACGCCGGGGGTGGGGACAGCACAGCAGGCCAAGGATGAATCCTGGCCGCTGAGCTCTGCCTAAGCAGGTGCTTTAGTCTGCAGAGCTTTCAGTCTGGCCCTAAGAAAATGTTTCGAATGGAATTAACTAGTTTTAAATATGTCAGTTTTTCTATATTTTTAAACTGTGGATAAAGGCTTTTCATTTTGCCATTTGGGGCTAGTTCTCAAATTCCTGCTTAAAATAATGTGCATGAGAGGAAAAGAGACAAAAATTGTAGCTTGCCACATGCCTACTTTCTTTCCCTCCACTAATGAGAGGAATGAAATTGCGGTAAACCTGTAATAAAAAAACTAGAATAGAGGCTGTCAGGTGTCCTACCAAGAGTAAAGATTAAATGATCAGAGAAACACAGGAATAATAAGAAGTAGTATACCAAATATAAGTTAGTGATGGCCAGATGCTACAGAGTGTGAACTATATGGCTCTATATGCAGCTGGAGAAGACACACTAGGGGCCTGCGACACCAGCCAGGCCTGAGTTTTAGCTCAGATTAACATCATGCAATGGTAGAGACCCTTTCCTATTTTAGCATTCAGCTCCCAGAAAGATATTTCTTACTTCACGGCCAACTACTTTTTCTATCCCCTTCATTGGCAGTACTTAATTTGAATATAAAATTTTGATTCATTTCTCTTTACTTGAAAAACTTTAAGTCAAATCTACTTGCAATATTAAAGTTATTTAAATGCATGAAATTTTCCTTCTCTCTATATGTAAATTTTATAATACTATGCTCCCTTATTTGATAGAAATGTTAGCAGAATGAAAGAATGTTTTCATTTTGGTAACTCTATTGGACCAAGAATGTGACCACGCATTTTGACCTGACAATTGGAGGCTCAGTTTGGCAGGAACTATGAAAAAAAATCTGGTTAATAAATCTCTAGTTTGACATGTATTTTTTAGTCCAAAGTTTTGTGAATCTTGGCTTATGTCTCCAAAGCTATTATTTTTAACTTTTTAATTTCCCAATACATTTTACTCCCTTGCTGAATAAGAATCAAGTAGAGAAAGCTACATAAAATTGATTTTGATAGACTATAGAAAGATTATATCAGTGACTATATCACTTCTGCACTGAGTCCCTAGTTTCCAACAAGCTGGTTCAGTGCATGGCAAAAATGGAAGGTAAGAACCAGGATGGTAATGCTGCAGAGCTCTGGGACAGCCAGCTGCTCCTGGGAGCAGAAGCCTGAAGCTCACACTGAATGACCACACTTATATTGAAGAAAATGATGAGAGGATTATTGGACAACTCAGAGGGCAGCAATGATCTTAAACTAATGAGGATTTGATGTTGATGAGGACAGTGGGGAGAGATGGTAGGTAAATAAGAAGTCTGTTCTTTGCCCCAGGGGAAACGATTTTTTATTCTACTCAGTTCTCAAAGAACCATGACATTGAAAAGAGATGTAATCTTGCTCTGGAGCATGTCAGCATCATGGGACTATTAGGTCTCAGATGCACATTCTGCATATCATAACCAGCCTGCATGACAAGATGTCAGGGCTTGGACAGGTCTAATCATAATTTAGTTATGAAATGATTTCCGCCCTCAAATTATATAGACTAACCCTTGAAATGTCATCTGTAGTTCTTCCTCACAGGCATTCATCTGCCCAGGATTCTTAAAGGCGGATGTTTATTTTGCTTCACAATTTTAGAGGTTTTGGACCACAGTCAACCAGATCTAAGGCAGAATGGCCCAGCAGAGAGGAAGGCCTGGAGAACTGCTCAGGCCATGGTAGGGAGGAAGCAGAGCAAGGGAAGGGAGCAGCCCTTTCCAGGCCTCATCTTCAATAGCCAGTCTCTTCTGGCCAGATGGTATAAACTGTAATGAAGGACAAAGTTCCAAGGTTGATGCTTCTTACCGTTGGCTGGCAAAGGAATGGGAGTTTGGCCCTTTGCTGTCCTGGATCCATCACTCAAGTGCTAAACAGTTCATTTGCTGATATTATTGAGAGGTGAAAGGCAGGGGCTGAGAGTAGGTAGAGAACTCCTGGCAACATCCTGTGATCACTGTTACATAAACACATATATTTTAAGAGCTTGTGATTAAATTTTAGTAACATCTAAGCTCTCTTTTACTTTTCATTGCTTTGTTTCTTTTGGAATACCTATAAGGATCCGTATCAACAAGATAAGATGTCCAGGAAGGCTAATACATTGATATCAACGAGATAGCTGAAGAAGTGGGATCTTCAAGGAAGCTCACATTATCTAGATTTGACAGTTTTAATACAAAAGAATTTCTACACAGCTTAGTGCTTGATTGTGGACAATCAGCATGTAAAAGGACTTCCAATTGTCACAGATGGTTTGCGTGTACTATTTCAGGGACTTACTAGCATGCAAAACTGAAATCTGTACCTTTTAATTAGAGTTCTTCAGCATCTCATGTTACTCTCTTAAATGTAAGAATAATTCCAAAATAGAGAGTTTTCAAATCATATTTATTTATGGTAGATAGGGCTGTATCTGCTTAATAAATTTTAGAAAAGCCAATGTAGTTAATAATAAGCTGTTGCTCTTGGTGGCAGGTGTGGTGCCCAGGGCCTGTGGGTACAGGATACTTGAAGAACAAATTGGGAGGAGCACATTCCATGAAAGATAAAGCTGGTTCAGAACACAAAGCTCCGGATATGTTTGACTTTATTGATGATTCTGTGAACTCAAGCAGGCTGAGTGAAAATGAGAAAGATGAAGAACCTTATGAAACTTTTGAGCCTCCATTACATAGCATTGCTGTATATGCTGATGAAGAATAATTTTCCAAACACTGCAGATTATCTATCCCTTCAACTCCTCAAGGAAAAGGAAGAAAGAAGAATTTGAACATGTCTGAAGATGAAGCACGTGGAGATGACTCTGGAAAAAGTTGTGGAAAAAAGTCAAAAAGAAAACTCAAGCCCCTTAGTGATCAGTCTCAAAGTGGTGAGGAAGGTGACGTAATAAGCAAAGTTAAATCAGTACACAACAGCATGAAGCTATTCCTGCCGTGGCCTCTTCAGGCTCTTCAGAGAAACCAGCTGGACCCGTCACTCCTAAAAGGACAGGACCCCTTGGATCCCAGTCCTCTGTCAAAAAGAGACACAGAAGACACAGAGTCAACCAAGAATTCAGAAAAAAAAAAAAAAAAAAGAAGAAGATGTCTTCTGGGAAAAGGAAGAAAGCAAGAAGTAAAGCCGTAGACTCAGATATTGCTGATAGTATGCATATTTGGTGTCTAGAAGGAAAGAAAAATAGTGACATCATGGAACTGGATATTATTTTGCTTGTAGTTGAGAAAACTCTCCTAGAGTATAAACAAAAAAAAAAAAATGGAATCTAAGGTTTGTATGGATGCTATCAACAAATTTTATTGTAATATTAGAGAGGAACTCATCAGAACTCTCAAAGAAGTCCAAATGTTGAAAGACCAGAAAAGGAAGAATGCAAAGATGATTTCTGATATGGAAAAAAAAAAAAAAAAGGCAGTGTTTGATTGAAGTCTAGGATGAACTGCTTCAGTTAGAATCACAGCTGAAACAACTACAAACAAAGTATGAAGAACTTAAGGAGAGAAAGTCATCCCTCAGGAACGCCACGTGTTTCTTATCTAATTTAAAACAGCTTGGTCAAGATTATTCACATGTTTAAGAGAAAGAAGCCAATGTAAAGGAAGTGTATGATTCATCCAGCCTTCCAGCTCTGTTATTTAAAGCAAGAACCCTTTTGGAAGCTGAATACCATTTTCAAAATACTAACCATCAACTAGAGAAGCTCCTTGACCAGAAATGAGAACACCTGTCTCCTGAAATGCGCCCACAGGAAGGCATCTCAGGTTGCCATGACTTTCTGAAACTTTACTTTTGTAAATAAAAAATCTTTTTCAAAATCAAAGAAATAAAAAAATAAGTCTTTGTCAATGTACACATCTCTAGGTACCAAATTTCATGGATAAATGCTTTACCATTTTTTTAAGTTTTTATTGTTTTGGTGTGTGTGGCTGAGCTATGTACTGACTACATTTCTCGTGGGAAACTGGTTCCTGGACATAACTTGGCTTCACTCCTTTTTCATCCCCTAGCCCTGCTCTTGCTACCTCCTCTCTCTACCTCTTTATTTCCTTTCTATTTGAGAAACATCTAGTTTTTTTTGTTGTTGTTTGTTTTTTTTTTTTTTTTTTTTTTTTTTTTTTTTTTTTTTTTTTTTTTTTTTTTTTTTTTTTTTTTTTTTTTTTTTTTTTTTTTTTTTTTTTTTTTTTTTTTTTTTTTTACTCTTTGCTTATATTTTGGTCTTCTCATAGAAGAGAAACCATGTGATATTCAAGTTTTTCTGTCTCATTGATTTCATGTACAGTTAAGGTCTCAAGATGAATCCCATTCTCCTACAGATTTTCTCTTCTTGAGATGACATAATCTGTGGCTTAAATCTTCCGGGCATTCTACTGTCCTTCTTTCATTGGTGATATATTAACGATTTCTAGAAGTATCACTCCATCCTGGGCAGAAAAAATACATGTAATTCTCTGTAAAATATATCATTAATGCAAGTTGTTAGTTACTAATGATTTTTTAAACGAGTGAATTGTATTCAGTGAAAAATATTCTTGAAACTATTCTTGACCTTGGGAAATAATTTCAAATAACACAACCAATGTTATCTTTAAAGCTCTTTCAGGCAACCACGCAAGATATGCTGAATGACAGTCTTAAATTTCACACGGCAAAATCTGCAAACAGAAGATTACTCTTTAGGAGGATTTAGAAGATCATGGGAAAACCTGAAAAACAAGCAAATCAAAATAAGCAAAGCCAGATTGTATGGTTCCATTTCATGGAGAAACAAAAACTAAACCATGTATTTTTATTCCTAATCAGCGTTTTATGAAATATTGGCTAAAGAAGCTTTATTTGACAGACTAGAAAATCAAATCTCATAGATCAACTCAGCCTTTCGGTCAACAGAAAAATGCGGTGACAATGTGGCTCCCATCACTGGAACAAAACTGCAGGCCTATGCTAAATTAAAAATTAGAATTTATACATATTGGATGCATTTAGATTTGTTTTTGACATTAAATTTGGTTCCAGTAACTTGAGCAATTTTATTACCTGCACATCTAAATATAATCTGTGGTTAGCTGTTCTTTAGCCATAAAAAGATGGAAAGCCATTATGATACAGATAAATTTGAAATTCTATACAGAACATATGTAAACAAAAGACAGGAAACTGCAGAAGCCTGTTGTCAGAGGATGAGCTGGGTAAGAAAACAGAATGGAGACACACCAAGGCTTTCAGCTGCTAGGCACAAAAGCACCTCCAGGATGGATAGTCTCATCACAGGTTCCAATAGATTCATCTTTTTTCATTATAAAATGGATTTAATTTTTAATATATTGTATTAATTTCAATGAGAAATATATAGTAATGACAGTTTCAAAACAGGTTAATAGGACAGTTACAATAATTAGTACATGGCATATTGCTATCTTCATAGTAGTTATTCATAGTTTCTTCACAAATCTTTCTTCTAATTAAATTTAGAGAAAGTAGCTGTGTATTTATCCTATTTTTTTTTTCACTACAAAGTGCTCCTTCATTTATCTCACCCTCGCTTGCTTTGTTTTGTGAGAGATGTGTGTTCCATTTCCATTCAGATATCGCAGGTGCATGAATTCATCAATTTAGGTAAATGTACCAGGAAACAGTCTATAGAATATTCAGAATCAGGTTAAAGGCAGAAAATCCTCATCTTACATTCAATGTGTGACTATGCCTAACACATGTGTGTTATTTTACACATGTAATATATAAAAAGATGCACAACACAGTACATGTGTGAAAGAATCAGAAAGTGCATAATTACATTAAATAACTATGTAACCATAATAACTAATAAATATGTACGTAACAGTTTTTCCTATTGAAATTGTACTGTTGAAATTTTCATCCTGAATAACTACTTCACAAAATGGAGTAGGCTTATACTATGTTTCAAATAACTTTCAGCATCTTTCACCTTCCATAAATAATGTCAGTGCTTCAAGCATTTAGCTAGTAAAAACTGAGATGAAAGATTTTGACAGGAAATACTATATGACTCATTGGACAGTCATAGAAAATTAGTAAGACAGCCAGTTCATCATAATGCCATTTTAGATAATTCAAGAAGCAATGCATTTTTAAACAATGAGGACAATGCTGGAATATTCTAAATTGAAAGTTTTCAAAGTTAATAAACATAATGACAGATGATGTTTTTATTACATATAGCTAACTCTAAAAAATAACTTCAGGGGATGTTATCTAGTCACACTACAAATGTATGAAAAGATTTCATTACTCAGTCTAATGAACTATTTTATTAAATGAATCAGGTGATACCTCAATAGCAGATAGACACAGTAACAAACTGTTCTAATTTACTAATCCTTTAAATAAATATTTCTTAATCGTTTACTGTTTCTGGCGGTGTGCTCCATGCTAAAATTATAGAACATAATGAGCAAGTCGACCCAATGCTGGAGCTGAAGTTTTTTATGTTACAGTATGGAGTAAAATTGAATAGATAGGCAGCACCAGCATAATTCATCACATACTAAGGTAAAAGACTGAAAAAAATCTATCACTGAATTTCTGGGAGAAACAGTCTTTTTGGAGAACTGAATGATATCTAACAATCTAAACAAGGCAGAGGTAATCTCTAAGCCTCCTTACACTTTAAGGAGACTAATGAGATTTTATTTTGTTATGATACGCAGAAGTTTCCACTTGGGGGCAATTATATAAGGACTGCATCTTCTTTGTCTCTTTTCTTTTCTATGAGCTGGACATTTATTCATATTCCAATAAAATAAAATGGTGGTTGTGGGACCGAATGATAGACTTTTTAATAACAGAGATAACAATCTAGGAATTTCATCCTTGCACTTTATATATCATTCTGAGGTGGATAATGCAGGCTCTTCTGCACAGTTTCTCCTGTGAGGTTTAAGTCCTGTGAATATCCCCAGTGCCAATAGGTGTCTGGCAGAAAACTGATGAACCTGTGTACTGAAAGCTTGATCTGGTGTTTGAGAGAAAGAAAGGAAGAAAAAGAAAATTGCAAAGAAGATAGTGTTTATTTGTGGAACTGTAGCATACAAGATCTAGAAAATAGTTTAGAAATGTGGACAAAAAAAGGGAATGACAGAAAGGCTTCCCAGTGCTATTGAAGAGAGAGTGTCAGGTGTGTAGAAAAAGTAACCCAGAAGACATCGTGCACTTTCATCTCTCATGTGTATGTCTAGCCATGTAATTTTGGAACAATATCTTGTGCTAATGGACATTTCCTCCTTGAACTTAAAAGGTTTGGGACATTTCTTAGACAACTTATAGTACCAGATTATTACAAGTTAAGAAGAGCTCTAAAGAGGTAATCAATATTGGCTAGGATGGCAAGTATTGTCTGATGTGTATTTTCTTCATTCAAAATACTGGCATACTTATATTTTACTGGCATAAATAGACATGTTAATCTGAATTACTCTTGGATGATGCAGATAATATAACCTCTTAATCTGTTACGATTCCTTAAAGCTGTATCTCAGTATCCATAGAATTAAAATTTCCCTTTTTTTTTATTATTCCAGTCAGTTTTGTTACTACTGACTAGAGTACTGAGAAAAGCATTCAAATTATAAGAAGAAAATAACATGGCAATTTTCTAATATGTATCCTTTGAAATTCTCTACGCTAAGTGCTTCTGACTGTGAAAATAATTTTCAAAATCGTAAAGCTTTGAAAAGCTTTTTCTAAGTTGCCTACAAAGAAAAAACAGAGACAAAGGTTCCTATGGGAAGGGAGCTCAAGAAGAAAGAACAGAAGGGAGAAGAAAAAGCCTATCAAAATGACAACTTTCCATTTGCCATCCCAAAAAGTTGCTTTTGGACATCTGCAAAAGACCATTTCATGTGCCACAGTATTTTTGTTGGTGGCGATGTTGGTTTTGTTGTTGTTGTTACTTTAAGGTATAAGGAGCTCTCAAAAGTGATAGTGAATACCTGAAAATTATATCCACATGCATTATACCACAATGATATTTCAAAATTCTTGAAGGATTTTCTGGGGGTTTTAAATTGAGTGTTTACATCAAGCCTTAGGTAATTATTTTCTAACTAAATTGTCATGTCATTAAAAGCAAACTGTCCTGAATTATGTGAGCCCCATGAAGGCTTTGGAAGACCAGACATGGAACTTTACTACTCACTGACAAAGCAGCAAAGCTCAGAAGATCTGCACAGATCCAAACACTGCAGGGAGAAATGCTTGTCCCACTTCAGGGCCTCCTGGTCTCACCATTCATTGCTATGGGAGTTAGTACTCATGTAAACATGGACCCAGCTCTGCAGGAAATCAGGATGAAGAATGTCTAGACAATGTTTACTCAGTTGCAAGATAATGAATATGACCAAGCTAGCTATTCCTCTTTGTAGATTTAGGCAGCTCTCAAATAGCTTTTCATTAGACGATGTCTAGAAACAGAAATTTACTAATTGCTCCCATTTCTCTAACAAGCTGTAAGGATATTTGTTACTCAACTGAACTTCTGCTGCATAGAAGAGCTGAGTAGAAGCTTCTAGTCTTAATAAACCACTCTTGCACAAGAAAACAGTCCTGAGAGGATATTGGATGAAGCCAGTTGTGAGATAGAAGCTACAATCGGGATGGAAAAAGGCACTCCTGGGCTTTTAACAGCCTTTCATTAAAAATATGATTTGCGTTTTATTTCTTTTTATTCTTAGTCAGGTACCTAAAAGATGGACTTAAATCTGTAACTGACTTCTGCCTTAGAGGGTATTGCTCTTTCTTCAAATAGGAAGCACCTGGTCAAACTGACTGCTACACAGGGTCTTAAAGGGGAGATTTATATTCCCATTGTGAAAAAAACGTGCCTTGGATGCATCCCGTATCTTAGAATCTTAGCTGCAACCTTTCAGTTAGTAGGCAGCATCTAGGTGGTACTCAAGCCTTGTCCATCCTACACTAAAGGTGGTTATAAGAAATGAGATAAGAAACCAAAGCAAGCCAAAACCAAAGCATAGCAAAACAAATGAATACTCCAAATCAAGAAAACAAATGCCTAGAAATTGTTCCTACTTCAGCTTCTTTTCTTACACCAGTCTGTGCTCCACAATGACCTCCAGTAAGCCCAAATGGCTGCAAACGGTAGAGATGCTTACCTTAACCCAAATGGTGCTGCCAATCAATCAGTCCCCAAGAATGACTTGCAACAGTGAAGTTGGTTACCGAACCTAAATGGCATTGCTTAAGGGAAGGCCCAAGTAGTGAAGATAACCAATCCCTGGCATGCATTTTCCAATGGGAAATGAAGGAAAATCAATCAGTTCCCTCAAACTGTTCTTCTCACCAGCAAAAGCATTTGCAGGTAGCTGATGCCATGAACAGGCAAAGAGGAGGTTCCTGGGTACAAAACCTTTCTGAGAAGCTCCCCAGAGTCCTGCTCCTGGGTCTAACTACCCACAGCAGCTAGTCCCTTCTCCCATATGCTTGCCCAGGTGAGTGGCTATCAAGAGTCAGGACTTTGCTCCTGGCTTGCTCACCAAAACTGCTGCTGGCCACTTAGGTTTATATGCTCAGATATGTTTGCTCACCACTGACCAAATCCAAGGAGGCCATATATATTTTGCTTGAAAAGAAAGAAGAAAAACGATTTATTTAAAACAAGCTCTAAGAAGTCAGAGAGACCTATTTTTCTCTCTTAAACTATCTTCTTCCGTACATGTGGGCAAGGTTGTTTTATAATAAAGGACAAAGGGATAGGAAACACAGAGATATAATAATGATTTTCATTTCTGCTTTATCACTTCAGCATCTACAACTGACTTTTTTTGTACAACAGGGCAGCTGTCTGTACCTTCCATCCACTCTTATGCCCTAGGCCTGAGAAAGTTTGGAGGAGCCACTCATCTCCAAAAATATCTAAGGCTCACAGTTCCACTCTACATTGGTGATCAGAGCTTTGAGCTTCCACCTAGCTCGGATGACTTTTTAGACCTCACGCGTGTTTCTTTCATCTGCCGCATCTCCTTCCCATTCTGAAGCCTGCCAAGTCTTTTTTCAAAATAGTTTTTTTTTTTTTTTTTTAATGTGTGGATGCCATTTGCCAAAGAAGATTTCTTCCACTTGTTTCTGTTTCTATCCCTATTGCTGTCTCATTAACAAGTAACTGTTCTTTCCTTGGCCACACTTGCCATATTTGTAACTATTTGGTCTTTTGGATAAGCATCACCATTATGTTCACTTCCGCCATGCATTGCCAAACCAGCCAAAGCTTCATGTACCACGGTTAGCATGGTGATAGTGCATGGCAGTTCTTAGCAGGGCCTTTTTGTGCTTTAGGTATAGAGTGAATGAATGATAGAAAATATTTTTCTTTACTACTTGTGAGTTAAATTAACATAGCTAAATGTAAGTGAAGCTAACATTTCTAATTACAAGTGAGTGTGACTATTAAAAATGAGACTGTTAAATCTACTACTTGAGATGCATTTTATTATCTTATAACTATAGTACACTAACAACTATCTAAATAGCATTTATAATGAGAGGTAGTTTTGTATGTGTTAAATTTCTTTTATATATTGTTGACTACCTAATTTCTCAAAATATGTTAATCCATATAACTGTGCTTCATAAACTACATAAAATTATTTCGATTAGAGTACCAACAAAATAATGTATTCTGTTAAAGTGTTTTACTGACCTTTCTTCTATGGCTTGCTATACTTTAAATTTCTATGACAACTTATTGTTGCAAAAAGGTTCCCCTCATGATGGAAAAGTTACAAGACAGACATTTGCAAATGTTGCAAGGCACAGAAAGTGTTCTATTGTATTAGGTCTGACTCCATATATAATTCTAATATCAATTTAAGTACCCATTAGTTTAAGTTGTGTCTCCTGAATTCTGCTTATTAGCAAATACACGTTTAAAGTTCATTTGAAAATAAAAAGCCTTTTATATTTGCTACACTAGTCAATGTGGATGTTTGTGCTTAGTGAACAGGGGTGAAATGGAGGATAGATATTTCTTACAACTGAGATATAAACATGCTTTGGATTCAAAGCTAAACAGATATTTATTTAATCATATTGGTCTAGTTACAGAGCTTCTACTGATTCTGCTGATCTTCAAAATCATCCAACGAGGTTTTGAAATATTCAAATAATTGTGGTGTATGATGGATGTTATGTTGTAACATGAACCAAAGGTAGCTGAAGAGCCTGCACTGCAAAATATTTTTAAAATACTTAATTTTTGTGGTAGTGTAAGAGTTTGGATGCCATTTAGATTCAAAATATCAACCAGAGTTATGATACCTGATCCAATATACAAATTTTATTCCATAATGTATTAATTATTTTTATTTTTTTTACTTTTAATGAGAAATAACGACGAGACAGTTTCAAAACACATTAGTTGTACATCCCCAATAGTTAATATAATGCATACTATTCTCCTTGTAGTAGTTATTCAGAGTACAGGATGTAGACATGATGATTTTTGTACAAAAATTTCTGCTCATTGAACTAAGAGAAAGTAGTTGTATACATAGTTCACAATTCTATAATAATAGTGGGTTATTGGCAGAACTGGCAATGTCAGAAGCTGTTGATTTAAGCCTTTTACAGCTGAGCATACTAATCTAGCTTTACATTTTATGCCTTGTGGTTAAACTTTTCTGCTACGTGGTTAAGGGCAAGTTAAAGCAAGATCTGCATAATAAAACATGTAACTTTTATATCTCCCAAGGTCAGTGAAATCCCCTCAGGATTTACCTTGAAAACATGTACAGTGCTTTGTAGAATGGTTGTTAATGTCAGCTGCCTGGGATGAGTCATGGCCATTGCTTGACCAGTTTGCTCTCTGTGACAGACTGAGAGAATGTTTTCTCTCTAGGTGATTCTCCTTAGGCACATTATATATCTTCAAACCTTTTCCTCTGTAGCCCCATAATCTCCTTGAGCAGAAAATTTGGGACACCACTGAGTTATAGAATGTTACAGCACACATTCTCTTATGTCCTAAGTCCTCACTGACCTTGAAAGGGTAGGGCCAAACTGGCTGTCCTTGTAGCCCTTCTTTTTCTCTAACTTTTGGTCTGTAAACTTACATTCTTAACCCTGCAGGAGAGAAGCTTAGTGATATTATTACTTTATAACCTAGGTACTTGAGCTTAAATATTAATTCTTTTAATTAATATTATTGATACACTTTCGTATACATAAATATCATGTACATCATAGAGACTTTGTAGTTTATATGAATATATCTTTATTCTTTTTGCCCCATTCCTCTCCCTTCCTTTCTCCCTTCAACCTTTCTTCTCCTTTATTTACAAAGGCTTTGTCTCCACCTTTCTGTTTATTCTTTCTTTCTTTTCACATCCTTCCTTCTCTCTTGCCCCAACTCCCTTGTTCCCATCTTCCCATCTGAACATTTTCTTCTTGCTTCCCAATGTCCTTCATCCTTCCTGGTCTTTGTTTTTCCTTTTGGTTTCTCACCTAATGTTACGGTTTGTATGTGGTTGTCCCACCAAAGCCTCATATGAATCAGGGTGCTGTCCAGCGTGCCCTGAGGGGTAGGGCCAAAGGAGGGGGTTCTTGAGGGGTGTGGCCAAGAGAGGCACAAACCCTTAAGCTGACAGCACATGCTATCAGAGGTTCCCCTCCCCTCGCCCCGATGTGGCAGTCTCTCCAAGGTATGGAGCGAATCATCCTGAACAGTGTGGGCAGGGTTGTCTCAAGGTCTTGCTATGTAATTCAGGCTACTTGAACTTATGAAACCTCCAGTAACTATGAGCTAAAAAAACCTTTCCTTCCCTAAGCTTGTATGTCTGGTATTTGTCCCAGCAACAACAGAGAAAACTAACGAAGGCACTGGCCTTTCTTTTTTTTTTTTTTTTTTTTTTTTTTTTTTTTTTTTTTTTTTTTTTTTTTTAATTTTATTTATTTTTTTCTTGTTTCAGATCCTTTGTTTGTTTATTCACTCATCTTTTTTATGGCCGGCTCAGCCTGCCCCAAGAGCAGGGCTGGCGCAGCATGTGGTGCCAGGGATCGAACCACGGTCCCTGAAGCCACCCAAGCTTTCCCAAGCAGGCGCTTTAGACCACTGAGCCATCCCGCCGGGCCCAACTGGCCTTTCTTGCTTGCTTGCTTTCTTTCTTTCTTTCTTTCTTTCTTTCTTTCTTTCTTTCTTTCTTTCTTTCTTTCT